>JBBBDQ010001317.1:4265000-4547500 GCA_037127315.1 Ascarosepion bandense
AGACATAGTGAGCAGTAAAGTATTTTGAGGTAGCTTTCATATTTAAACCAAACCTTTTCTTGGAGTTTCATAGAACTGGAAGTGGGCTGACAATTTGAAAGTAAAAAGGTGAGTTTTTGTTTGATTTCATTTTCTTACTTTGCTTTTTACAGCCAACATCCAGATTAAACTGAGGACTCTTGAAGACCAAAAATGGGTTATATTTTACTACTACTACCACAGATGCTTGCTGGGATAACACTGATATAAGTAGACCCTGTGGTCAAAAACAAGTTAGGACAGTCTGGTTCATGCTTTAACACAATCTTCATGGCCTGAAGATAATATTCAAGCATAAAAAAGACAGATAAAAGAAGAGCACATAAAGTAGGACAGAAGTGTGGCATCAGAGAGAGACAACTAAAGTTCCTGGAACATGCAATGAAGAAAGAGGACTTGGAGAACCTGATACTAACAGGCCAAATAGAAGAAAAAAAAGACAGAGGGAGGCAGCAGTTAACATATTTAAAGGGATTGATAACGGAACTGGGGTTGCATGGTGTAACAGGAGAAAACATACTAAGAGCCACCAGGGATTAAAAGATATGGAAAACCATGATAGCCTATATCCTGAAAGAACAGGGCACATAGAAGAAAAAGACATAAAGCAGACTGTCACTACCATAATGTAGATTCACAGAGAAAGTAACAGGGCCTGTTTGTTCAATTTCTTTTATAATTTTCTATTTACAAATAAAATTTAATAGAGATGGTTGAAAGTGCTTTAAAAAGTTTATCTCTAAATTTGATCCAGATATGCAACATCTTTGTAAATAGAAAAATATCATAAAAAAGGCAGCTATTACCAGTTGAATTTATTTAAAGATGTTTAAAATATATATATATATTTCAGCATGCAGTATAGACATAGAAGAATCCAAAGGATTATCCTGTACATACAGTGGTAGGATAACTCTCTAAGAGAGCTCTAAATATATATGTATATAAATACATATAGAGCAAATATAAGAAAGATTAAGGCAGATACATTATTTAATGGTAAATTGGAAAAATAAACCTATTTCAGGCAAACCATCATCAGCTTCTGTCTTTATTATACAAAAGATTTTACACACACACATATATATATATATATATATATATATATATATATATGGGATATGCATGTGGTGTAATAGATAATAGCTAAGAAATGTTAACTAGAGAGCTAAGACTGAATTCTTTTTAAGTTCACTGCATTCAGTAATGTACAATAAAGGCTTCATGAAACTTCAAAATTGACATAACACTGCTTAGTTACGTGACAAACTTCTCCACAATTCTAATATTGGGGGAAAGTGAATGACAGCAAAAAAAAGGTTTCTTGTAACAAGTTACATCCTTTAGGACTTCAGTGGACTAAATTTGTACCACTTTGTCATACATTTTTTGCCGACCAAATATATATATATATATATATATATATATATGTGTGTGTGTGTGTGTGAATAAAATATTTTCAGGTGTAAACAGAATTTGAGGAGAGCAATAAATGTAGACATGATTAAAAAAGAATTAATGACAAACAGAAAAAAATCAGAACAAAAGATGGGGTAACAAAACTATATATAACCATAAATTGGTAATACTGAAATATATTAATAACAAAAAACAGCTAAATCACTTTCATGGTTCTCTCTTCTATAGAAAGAAGTGGATAACAAAACATATTTTCTTTTGGGCTTTATTTTTGCTATGATTAGATATGACTGATAAACTAATTTAGTTGTTTGTTATTTTAATCATTATATTTAGGCTAAATAATTAAATGTGATATATATTTTTGTTAATCTTTTTTGTTATCAATTGCTTCTTAATATATATATATATATATATATATATATATTGTAATAGTTGTTACAATGGTTTATAAATTCATAGTATCACTATACAAACATTTTTGTGTTTCGAAGATATCCTTGTTTTTTTGCTTCTCATCGGCTGAATTTAAAATGAAAATTATCTGGTGAAAAAACGGTTTATTTGTGATGAATATGCTTTTTTTTAGGTGAAAGTGCTGTTGGGAGCTTATTTGGATTCTGTTGGCCTTATTTAAGTCTTAGAGTTAGTTGTTGGGAGAAGTGGTTTAGTTCAGGACAGGTTTCCTATTTATCTTGTCTGGATGAAGTAGTAAATATATATATATTCTTTAACATCATATCCAGACTCCAAACAGTCTGCATAAAAAGTAGAACAGTTGTAACTTTAAGAAATGTGGCATTATTCAAAGATTAATGATATAAATAATATTTTGCACTGTGTCAAGTCTAAAATGCAATGCTGATGAAGTCACTTTTACAAATATTAAATAAATTAACTTTGTAAAAGCCTCATCAACTTTAAGCCATAACGTACTCAATCAATGACAACTCTGATTCTGATTCAATGAGATCTGGATGATAGATATTCATTAGTCATATAAACATTTTCATCACTCAACCAATTTACAAAATGTAGAACTATAATTTTATTAAGAGGTGTGTCTGTGTCAGCAGAATAATTTTAAATGATGAGGTGTGAAAGTCAGTGTTATGATTTCAATTCTCTTGCAATGATGATAACAGCTTTTATTTGCAGTGGCTGAAGAACTTGTCCATTTGCAAGACTGGACAAGAGAGAATTAATCAGTTTTTTTACTACCAGTTTTTTGTAAGTGGACAGAAATTTAACCGCACCCTATTTCATGAGTATTTAATGCTGGGAGCAGCTGACATTGCAGTAAGGAACCTGGATTCTCTCTACTTTTGTTTCATGAATTTTTCATTTTGACTGTTGATTCCAAACAGATTCAGCAAGAATTTAGGTCAAACATAAATAATTTGTCATATTCTTCATAATGTCCTAATGGGTTATAGTTGAAATTAATGTATAAAGTGGCACTTGGAAAAAATTTTTAAAAAATAATAAGGATTAATGTAAATAATATGCAAATCTTTTTAACAGATAGAAAATATGATAATGAACTCAGATAGCATGTTAGAATAGTCAAAGATGTCTTCCAAAAGCTAAACAAATAATTAAAACAGGGAAAAATTTCATATGAAAGAAAGAAAAAGAGTATTGAACTCTGCTATGTCATGTAATTCCTCCTATATGGCATTAAATTCTGAACAATTTCTTCACAGATGAAAGGAAGTATAGAAGCAACAGCAATGTGGTTCTAGAAAATGCTAAGAATACCATGAATGGAAAGGTGAGTAATGAGCAGTTTTAAAGATAATAAAAATGAATGCCAGTATTAAGAATCAAAAATTTTCTAATACACATTATGAGGAAAGAGGGCTTTGAGAATTTGATAATCATAGGTCATATGGAAATCAAGTGAAACAAAATGAAACCTATCGAATGAGTTTGTATAAAAAGATGGCAGAACTGGGGATAAGAAGATAGTAAAAAACAAAGATAAACTATAAAGAATAGGAAATTGTGGTGAGCCATGATTGATCATGTTTTAAAGGGACATGGCACATGGAAGAAAAAAGAGATATATTTCCGAGACTCTTATGGTGATTAGGTATTTTGTAAGCAGGTATAGGTTGTAGTCAACAATATTGGCATAGAAATTATTCTGTCAGCAAGTTAAAGAATGAATGTTTTTTGATCTAAGAAATTTGGAAGTGACTGGCAAATTAGTTGTTTTGACAAAGTGCCAATGGAAAATTTAGATTTTTGTGTGGCATGAATATAGATATATTAGAGCCTGTGGCCAAAGAAAGAGATGGGAAGAAAATATGGAACAGACAAGATGCTGAGAATCTCATGAACCAAACGTTAACAATAACAAAGTTTTAGGGAAAATGGAAGCTAAAAGGGCACTGATATTTAAGACCAGAAAAACATTTTTAGAGTACATCAAAGAAAAGAGTGCTAGACTGCTATGTGATGTCAGTTCTTCAATACGGCAGTGAATGCGGGACAATATCATCAAAAATGATAACGAAACTGGAAGCGGCCGAAATGTGGTTCTACAGAAGGATGCTACGGATATTGTGGACTGATCTTGCAAGCAACGATGAGGTGTTGGAAAGAATGGCAACAAAGAGGAAATTGATACTGAGCATCAGGAAGAGACAACTGAAGTTCCTGGAACACGCAATGAGGAAGGAGAGCCTGGAGAACCTGATTCTGACTGGTCAGATAGAAGGAAAGAGAGACAGAGGAAGGCAGCGGATAACATATTTGCAGGGTCTGATCAGGTGGATGACAGAACGGGGGTTGCCAGGAGCAACAGGAGCAAACATACTAAGAGCCACAAGGGATAGGGAAACATGGAGAACCATGATCGCCTACGTACTGAAGGGACAGGGCACATAGAAGAAAAAGAATGAGGAAAGAAGACTTAGAAAATTTCACAGAACATCTGGAGGGACAGAGAGAAACATCACATAACTTACATAATGAGCTTGGGTAAATGGATAGAACAGAGTTTAAGAGGTACTGAAAATAGAAAATTTACAAAGAACTACAAAGGGCAAGAACTTGTGGAGATTCCTGATCACCAAGGTCCTTAAGGGGCATCACACATAGAAGAATATATAGCTCCCACATTCTGCTGTAATTTGCAATCTGTCTTCTTACAGTTAACAGTACTTTCACCTATTAAATGGCATTAAAAGAAGCAGTCAAGAGATATTTTTTCTAAATGTTTTTCTGAAACTGATTTATCTATACTCACTGTATAAAATGAATATCTATATTATAAAAATTTATTAAAATTTACTAAGAACTACAAAGAACAAAAAATTGTGTATAGCCATGATGTCATGAAGAGGTATAGCACATAAAAGAATACACAGCTGCCACCTTCTGCTGTTTCGTTAATTAATATCCATGCAATGTTTTTTTCTTTTAATTGTCCTTCCACTGATTATATGGCTGGCCACTTGTATCCAAACATGCCTGTTTACTAATGTGGCTAGCTAATCCCCACTGCAGATGCCTGCTTAGGCACATTTGTGTTTGTTCAACATTTACAGAGTTTAACTGTGGTTTATACTGCAACTATGCTGAGTGGGACTTAGTTACAATTTCTGAGTAAAAGAAAGCATTATCTAGCATGAACAACAGTCTGAAGAAGGCCAGGACACTCAAAGCCTCAGTCACGATGACTTCTGGCATTGCGCTCGCAAAATAAATTGTTGTAATATGGCATCTACTCATTACATACCTCATTTCTTTGCCAATATAATCTGTTCTCTTTAAAATTAAAACTGTGAGTATATTTCTTTGATCGACAACTTCTAAAGGGAATCATCAACCCAATTTTACTCACAAGGCTTGGGTCAACCCATAGTATGTTTTTCAGACATTTTCCAAAGATGCTGCACAGTGGGATCATCTTCTCCAGATCAATAAAATCAAGACGTCACTTTCCTGACATATTGACCATGGTGAGATTCAAACCACAACTTTATGGTCGGAAAGCAAACATTCTAAACCCTCAGCTATGTGTCCATAGAAAGTCACTAATAGAATCCCTCTTTTCTAAATATTTTTATTAAAACAAATTTATCTATAAAAATGTATAAGCTGTATGTTGTAAGAATTTATTAAAAACTTTAAAGAGCAAGAAACTTGGATATAGTCATGACTGCCAAGGTCCTGAGCAGATGTAACATATAGAAGAAGAATGCATAACCATCACATTCAGCTACAGTGTTTTCAACATCTTTTTATTTTTAATAGTTCTTTCACTGATTAAAAGCCATTAAAATGGGCAACCAAGAGAGATCTTGTCTAAATATTTCTGTTAAAACAGATTTCCCATGTGAAAACCTTTTAATAATAGTCTGAATTTAATAAAATATCTATTTCAGAAATTCTGTTATTTTCTATCTTCTGTTTTTTGGTTGTTTGTTTTTACCTAGTTTATACATTTTCAATCAGAAAAAACATAAAGGCAATCAATAGATGAGTTAAAACTATATCAATATTTACGTGTGTGTTGCTAAGGAAATCCATGATTAAATGACTTATAAATGTCAAAGGCAGAACTGAATCTCACATTTTTCTTTTTTGTAAAATCAAGTTTCACTTTATTCGGTTTTTAAATATACGTGTTTCTTTCTTTCTTCTATAAAGCTTTCTTTTTTTTCATTTTATTTATAAAGTTTTCTGCTTCACTTTCCTTTAATAAGACTGACTTTTCCTTTTATAAAGCTGTTTCTTCTTTCTCTTTGTTTTAAAAAACTATCTGCTTCATTTTTATTATCAATCTCTCTCTTGCTTGTAATGCTGTTTCATTTTTCCTTCATAAATTTATCTGCTTTTTCTTCCATCTTCTTTCACAAAGTTGTTTCTTTTTTACTTATAAAGCTTTTATAAAGTTGCTTTTTCTATTTTACAAAGCTGTTTCTTTTTTGCTCATAAAATTCTATAAATTTGTTTCTTCTTTCATTTATAATGCATTCTGTTCCTCTTTTTCTTTTTATAAAAATACCTGATTCTATTTTTCTTTTGTAAACGTACATGCTTCTTTCCTTTTCACAATTTTTATCCAGAGCTGATAATAATTTTATAAGTGACTTGCAATTTATTAATATTTAATTAAATCACTATATTTAATTTTGTGACATGGTAATTTTCTATTTTCTAATTTAATAAATATCACTGAACAAAGTCAGAGAAATACAAAGAATATGAATAAAAATTTCAAGTAATTCCTTTAATACCTGGTTAATTTTTTATGACTCATTTAAATAATAAATTTTTAAAAGATGTTATATTTAAACTAAATGTAGTCAAATAGGTCCATGCTGTGTATCAAGATCTCTTTTTGGAATGTTACCAACATGTTAAATTTATTCCATTGTGCATAAAGTCATTTAAAAAAAAAGTGCATAAATTTGTTACTTCAGCAAGAATCCAAAGAGATATAAAATGATTTTTAATTGTCATTTCTTATATTAACAATTGTTTGAAAAATCTCTCTTAACAAATGGAAAAGCCCTTTGAGTCTAATTATTTCAAATTTATATGTGTATGGAAATTATTATTTTTATATGAATATTAACAAAAATATATGCTGTATGTGTGTGTGCATATATATATATATATATATTAAAAAAGGATTAATTCAAAGATGTTGAATAGCCATTTCGATATGAAGATCCCCACGGGGGACAACACATCACCTCAGCAACAGAAAAAACCTTTCAGAAACTGGAGCTCCAGTTTCTGAAAGGTTTTTTCTGTTGCTGAGGTGATGTGTTGTCCCCCGTGGGGATCTTCATATCGAAATGGCTATTCAACATCTTTGAATTAATCCTTTTTTAATATATTTGCTCTGTAATATTTTATTACATGGAGCTCTCTTCCTGTATAAATTTTTAATATTAATTAATTAATATATATATATATATAGTATGGAGAGAAAGAATACAGACATAGAAATCACTTAAGTTAAGGAACTAACAGTTACTCTGCAATGTTTATTTTTATGACTACACACTTTCTATTTACTAATGTTCTATCTTCAATACTGAGCCTTTTTTACAAATAAATACTGTAAATTTTAAACAGTTGATGAATAAACAGGAATAAATCTTCAAAGTTAAATCAAAATAAGTTAATCTTACAGAGAAACATGCATGCATATATATATATATATATATATATAAAATTTAGTATCTGAGCAACAGTCCCTTTTATACAAGTTTTTTTAAAGAGATCTGAAAATATACAGTGATTAAGCTTTTTCTTGTCTGTAGTTCTCATTTTTATTTTAATTTATGGCCAGATGCTTATGCATTGTTTACTCTAGAAATGCTTTAAATAATATCAGAAATTAAACATCACTGGTACAGTTACAGATCCAGTTCCAGGCATTTCTCACTCTTTTGTGAATGACCATGCCTTTATGGGTGTAGCCATATTTACCATGCATGGCAGATTACAGTTTGGGGAGGCTATTAAACCTAAAATTTTAAATTTTTGATTCAGAGTTGTCTTTCACCTAGAATGGTTACCACCTAAATTTACAGGACCCAGTCTATTCTGTTATTTACCCATCACTGGGTAAAGTGATGGATTTATACCTTTCCCCAGAGTATTTGCATATAAATGACTATAATGAACTTGACTGGAATTCAAACTCCACTTTCCAATTCCTCAATCTGAGCCATTATCCATTTTTTTCTGTGCCTTGATATAATCATTAATTATAAGATTGCATTTTTATGTGCAATCATTGAAGAAAGAGTCATTTTTGTCTGCATCACAATAAAAAACAACTCTGTGATAAAGAAGACTGCTGTTTTGATGTGTGTCGCAAACATCAAAGTCAAAGAAATATACTCACAGTTGTAATCATAAAGATAACAGATTATATTGGCAAAGAAACCATGTACATAATGAGTAGATGTCACAATACTACAATTTTTTTTTTCTAACAAGCTCAAATTTTAGTTTCCATCTCAGCAGAATAATGATAATGATTTCCTATAAAAGAATACATTACTTA
Source organism: Ascarosepion bandense (assembly GCA_037127315.1). Lineage (NCBI taxonomy): Eukaryota > Metazoa > Mollusca > Cephalopoda > Sepiida > Sepiidae > Ascarosepion > Ascarosepion bandense. The sequence continues at coordinate 4,273,501 of JBBBDQ010001317.1, forward strand.
AATTTAAACTAAAAAAATAATGATCTGATTTGATCTAGAAACAAAGATAATGGTATGAAGTCTACTAATACTTCCTTTCTTAGAATTTAACATTACAAATTGTTGAATGCTAATTATAGCAGGTCTTTTGCACACATTGATCCAGAAAATCACTATACTTTAGTTGAGAATTCAGACTTTGCTCATAGGAGGATTGGCTCTTTCACTTCACACCGGCTCAAAACCAACAATAGCATTATTTCCTAATGCCTGTAGTATTAAGTTATCAATTCAGTTGAATTCTTTGACATTTTTATTGATCTTGTACTAAAAACTGATCAATACAAAGATGAATAATGAATAGTTCACCAACTGCACAACCTATATTTAAATCTTGATAGGAATGACCAAAATTTATTGTGAATTCACCATTCAATTTAAGTCATGGTATTTCAATTTGTATTACATTTCCAAGATGTGTCTTTGACAAATAAGGGAATGGCAGGCCTTTTTATCTCTTTTATTTTGAATGGGGTGTGTGGCTTGTTTAATGTTTATTGACATAGAAAATAGTATCAGCAATACAAGTTCAAATTACATCCTAATCTGTTGCATTCACTTTTGCACAAATTCCCTTGTCATTAATCTATTTTTTATCCTTTAATATCCATACAGCAACCTCATTGACTAATATCTACAGTGAGTGGTTTTTTGGCCTTGTATTGTGTAAACATTTAGTAAATAATAAAAAAATGGCTGGGCCTTGGGTAGCAGCCAGTTAGAAGGACTGCTCTGAAGTCAAAACTATAGAAACCACATTCCTATCTTTTGAAAGAAGTCATAGCAATTCAGATAATCATGAAAAGAAAATTTAAAAACCATGATCATCCTATGTTATGAAGTCAACACAACCAGACCAGCTTGATTTGTAAGTACACAAACTTAGGAAAGAAGTCTAACAATTCAGTCAGTTAAGTGCCATATGTGTTACATGCTTGGGCGATCATGTCTCGAAAGAGATATGACTGACTGGGCAGAAGATTATCCCGCAGTAGGTTGCCATTACTTTCTGCATAAGATTGGTTTCTGACTAAGGCTACAGAACCCAAACTGTCCTATTATTTAACCCATAACTGGAGGGAAGAGACAGATTAATACCTTTCCCAATGGTATTTGCGAATAAGTGAATGCAAGGAATTCAACTGGAATTCGAACTCAGCTTTCCGATTTCTTGTTCCGAGCTGATATCCATGGCACCATGAAGCACATCCACGTATAACAATTAATGTGCTGAAAATTCTAACAATTTTTTTTAATAAAACCCAAATAGTTTAACATTTCAGATGTTTACAAAACCAGACCATTCTATACATTACTTTTCTGCTATTAGCAATTGATTTACAATTAAAAAATAATGAAAAAAGTATATTTCAACATAACTTGCTTTTCCATTCTAAATTTTTCTTTTCTTGAAGAAAAAAACTAACTAAAAACCTACTACCAATATTCACCTTATTGTTGTATGTATGGCAATCACAAGCTAAAATGATGAAGTAACATGCATATTAATCCTCAACTTAAAAGTTCTGGCAAAAACCTGAGATATATTCACTTGTCCCCTGCAACTGTGAGAATTAGTTAAAAATATGGAAAACCCATTCAAAGCTTTGTTTGTGAGATCAATCCATGACAATTTTCATAAAATATTCTTTTGTACCAAGAATAACTGGCAAAACACTGATTTCTCTTCACATAATTGTAGCATTTTTAAGAAAGAAAAAAATTGCATTTAATACTTAAGTTATATATCAAAACCAAAATGAAGCACTTTCTTAAGCTCTATTTATTTCTTATACTTTAGATATTCATATCTTCTTTTGGAACAAGAACAAACTTTCAAAGTCAAAGAGTTGAGATTTTGATAGAATTCAGACTAAAATCAGCCTTTTTTTTTGTGCAAAATGTCTCAAGTAATTTAACTGGAAAGAACTTTCACAAGTAAAAAAACCTTTTTTTTCTCATTTTATATTTGAGACATAAATCCATTTTCTTTTGACCTGACATAGAAAAATTAATATCTTTTGAAATATATATTATCTGACTTTGTTCTAAAATCACCAAAATTTAAACCTTTTTAAAAATGCCTGAAAAAAAGTTGAGCAATCTTTTTTTGAATTGTTTCTATTCTATACTTTTGTAAAATCTTTAAAGAACTGTGATTGATACTTGGATGTATATTAAACATAGACACATGGATTAAAAATAATTTAGAATAAAAAAATTATTTTTAATAATCGAGAGAGAATTTTTGCACTCAATGTTTTGTGCTCATTTAGGATTTTAAAAAATTGAAAAGAACTTAAAATTAAACATTATTCTTGTAGATTTCTATAGCCATCTTTGATTTTCTTAAAAAAGAGAAAATGACTTGAAAAAACAATCATTTTATTAAATTTAAATTTTAACCTGAATTTTAACATGCTGAATCTTTTAATGCTTTATTAATAATATATAGAAAAATATTACAATTAAGCAGCAATCATTTAGATTTATACAATAAATAAATCTAAAAAATATATCTTCTTACTGGCTCTATTTTTAAAATAAAATATACAAAAACTTTCGAAAATTACAAAAAAAATAGCTTTATTATTGTTTCCAAGTGAAAAACTTTTTTAAAAATAAAAAAAATATCGTTTAAATTCGAAGACATTGATGAGAAATTAGATTATATTTAAGCTCCAATAGTTTTTGGGGTTATAAAACAAAATAATTTAAAAATTTTATGTAGTCAGAAGAAAAATTTTTTATCCTCTACACCATCACCAAAATGTTTGTTTTATTATATTTAGTGTCCAAATAATGTCAAAAGAGAATTACGCCTAAAAAAAAGAAAGTGTTCTTCTACAACTTTATTTTTATTTGTAAGTGCAGACAAAGAGAGGTCTCATATCAAGTTTATTTTCCATTTTAAGAGAATTTAAACAATATATTTTCTGGAAGACATTGTTCTCAAAATTATTCTAGAATATAACTAACTCAGAATGAATGCACATAAGCCAAAACAAAACACACAGGATTAGAAATATATGTGATTTTCTGTGATCCTGTGAAAAAAACAGCATGCAAAAAGTAAAACAGATTTTACAAGCAAGTGAAAGCATTCCAACATTTAAGAAATCAAACATAAACATGTAATAATTTTCATAAAAATCCTATTCTCAAGCCTTTTTTTAATATGTATGCTAAAATAGTTGACTTAATTTATTGAAAAAATTAATTAGCATTTGAGAATAAAAATAGTAAGTATAATCTTTAGTCAACAAGTAACATATTCCAATTTGTTTTTGAACCAGGGAGTTGAGAAATAAGTGGAGGGCTAACTTACCTGGGTTTACGGCATCGCTCAGATGTATTGAATATGTCAGTGCTAAGATAATCCCTTGTAGGATGTTCACCATCTGCAAAAATAATAGGAAAAGGAAAATAAGTATTCTATTTCAATAAGAATTTTTTTATGCATATATCTATAAAATTCAGAACATTGAATCTCTTTAGTAGGCCTAGCACAGAAATAAATACAACATGAAGCCACTATTAAAGAAAGACAAATAACAAAATTTTTTTAACAGCACTAACAATCAAAAACAAAATTGACAGCAACAAAAGTTGCAGCAGTAATCAACATGAAGGTTAGGTTTAAGGCTCCAAGTTCACTCCAGAAAATTGTCATAAGAGAATATGCTCATAGATTAAAGCATTGTTGAGATACTGATTGTTAGCTCAGATTGAGCTGGGCAGTGTCTACTTGCACTCAGCAAAAGTTAAGTAGTAGATGAGTAGAACTAAATAAAAATAAAAACTTGATGATATCCCTAGACATAAATAGTGGGAAAAAAACAGTCTACCCACATCACTTATAGATTAAATAAAAGGTTTAATTCAGAACTCCTTGTAAATTACTCAGATCGACATACACGTTAAAAAGGGTAGAAGGCTCAATGGTCAAAACATAGTGATAGCAACAACAATAATGGGGATAATAGTTTGCATACAAACAGGGTAAATACTGTACATCCCAACTAGGAGCATATGTCCATAGCATACTGACTGTATTTGGTAATTCAGAATATGTTTATATTTCTGATATTTACACCCGATTAACAATGGCACAATATTCTTCAAAATGGTTAATAAATTAGACCAAAGCACGTGGCATGAGCAATCCTTTTTACATCAAGTTCAAAACTGAAATATTTTCTTTCAGTCAGTTAAGTGCCATATGTGATACACATTTGGGCGACTTGGCAGAACTTTATCCTGCAGTAGATTGCCATTACATTCTGTATAAGATTGGTTGCCAGCCAAGGCTATAGAACCCAATCTGTCCTGTTATTTAACCTGTAACTGGAAGGAAGAGAATAATTAATACCTTCTCCAAGGGTATTTGCACATAAGTGAATGCAAAGAATTCAACTAGAATTCAAACACGGCTCACCCGATTTCTTCTTCCAAACTGATATTCACTGCACCACAATGTACATATTTTCTTTACACAGAAGAAAATAAAACAAAAAAGCTTAAGAGAAATACCTTGTCAATTATTTTTAAAGAAGTATGCATTATAGATTGATCTAAATTTTATGGCTTATCAACCTTTTGTGGGTTAGTAAAGCTAAAGCATTTTAGAATCTTAGTAGTAATTTTTACAATTAACAATTTTTTGAGGGGTATAACAGTATTTTTCCAGATACTATATATATATATATATATATATATATATATATATACACACAGAAAGAGATGAGAAACCTGTTATACTACAACAATAAAAATGATGTAATACTAGTAGAAATACAATAAATTAAGTTAATAACCTTGTATAAAACTTTAAAAAAATTATCAACTTTAGCTTAATCAGACTAAAAATGTTGGATAACAAATCTGTTTCAGCATTTTTCAATGTTTGGAATGCTTGCTTAGTTTCTCGGAAATATGCAGTCAACATCTTACCTCTTATCAGATCTATAACAATAACTTACTTCTAATTAACACTACACATGAAGAACTAATGTTTTTTTCTTGATTCAATTAAAAATAAAGAAAAATATCAAAGTGGCTCTAAAAATGAACTTTTATGTAAATCTGTATTTGTTGGATTATCAAGAGTTTTTTGTTTTTGTCACTGTTCTGATGCTTACTGATATTATCCTTTGAACATTATTAGGTTGAATCACTGAGGATTCTTTTTCATTTTTGCTCATCTTTCAATCTGTCTTTTCCCTGCTGTCATCAATTTATTCATCCACGTATAAATAAAACTGGGAAATCACACAGATTTTTTCAGATCTTAGCTATATTCTTATATGCCAATTTCCAAAGCACACTGGCTGTCCCAACTTGGAAGACCGGGTAAGGATATTTATTTTGCTAAATTTAGTGAAGATGAACATTAGTGGGAATCAAGTGTTAGTTTGTTTGGAGCAAGTAAATAGCATTAAACAGGGCAACAATGATTTTACTAGTGGAGTAATAGTTTGTTTTAGACTAAACTGGGGATACTGATTCCTAATCTGTACTCAGAATTATACAAGAATATCAAAATGTTATATTATGCACATGCACATATTTAGAGAGATGATATTTTGCATTACACTTAGCAACAAAAAAAAATTTTCTGCAACCCTGACAAATGATATTCCACAATAAATCAAGTATGAAACATACTCAGTCATATTTGTATGTCATTTCTTTGAGATATATGCCTGTTATATTTATGTTTAAGACATATGATTATCTAACTGAGCTTGTCATACGGTATTCATTTTTGTTGTACAATATTTTTTTGGTGATATTTACCACCATGCAACTATAGGTCAGACATGGATGTGATACAAGGTCATTTTAAGTAGGATTTCTGAGCCTGTAAGTTCAGCCCAAAATATCTTGGGCTGGGTTGGGTTTTTGTCTATTTACTCCAAAAAGACTCACCTTCAGTGAAGCCTACTTTGGGTTTCTCTTCACCCAAAGGCAGAGAGTCTAACAAAATAATAAACCCTGAAACCAGAGTTGTACAATATTTTCTTGGGTGAAGCTTAGAAAGCTGATATCTATGTTGATTTAATAAACAGCAAGCAACCAGCATTTTAAAGAATAACATAATGAATTTAGCTTATCATACTTTACTCACATTCTCATCTTGATATTTTTCTATTTGATTTGAAGTGGAGACAACTCTCAGAGGAATGATTTCTCAATCACTACAATCTTGGCCTCTTCAAGTCTAGGGTTAACCGTTATCCTTCAATGAACTTCACTTCTTGTCTTTTCTTATGCTCAGTCAACACCCTCTACTTTGTGTAGCTTTTGAGCCTTGTACTGAGTAAACATTTATATATATATATATATATATATATATATATATATAATGAGGACAATAGACCGAATAATGTAAATACAATATATATGGTATTTACATTATTCGGACTATTGTCCTCATCTTTGTTGCCATTTGTACGATGTTTTAACTGTTGTATACTCTGGCCTTGTTCAAATGCTAGAAATTTCAAATGGAACTCTTTCTTACAATCATTGGGGTATATCATTCTCATTCCTTGTGGAATGCCTTAATTGGAAATCATGAGTTATCTCGTTCTAACCCTGCAAGTTACTGCTGTAGACTGGTATTGAAACTAAAACACTTTAAGTGAAGTATATGAATTTTTGAAACTTATAAACCTAAAGTCTTTATAAATCCCAGGAACTAACCAATGCCTATATCCACTGGGCCATGTGACCTTAAGGACAAGAACAACTGAATTTTTGAGACTGATAAACCTAATCTCCAGTAACCATTTTTTTTACCAGAGTTCATATTGCAATTTTTTATGTTAATGGTTTTCTCTAGTATTTTTGTAATGAAGAGTTCAATTTGAAATTCCTAGCACCTGAAGAAGGCCAGAGTGTACAATGGCTGAAACATCATACAAATGGCAACGAAGATGAGGACTATAGTCTGAATGATGTAAATACTGTAAATACTACCTTATCTCAGAAATATAGACATATAATAAAAATATTACTTTATATATATATATATATATATATATATATATATATATATTATATATATGTCATATGTCTATATTTATATAATTAGGTATAATAATGATATTTTATATTGCTACACATATACTGTCATGTTTCAGTACTATTGATTGTACTTCCTCAAGCAATGGTTGGTCACTAGTGATAGGAATGATTTTTATGGAAATTTAAAAACAATTCATTACTCTTTTAATAAAGATATTCCTTAGTTCTAATTATATCAACAGACCTCTTTAAAACACATCTAAAAATGTAACACTTCGATAACAAGATTGCTACAATCTTAAACACATATGACACATTGATTGCTGCCATATCCCCTTGATCAAATATTACATAATGTAAATCACACCAATAGCAAGCTTATTATGACCTTCTAAATTTACTCACCTACTTCCACCCTCTAACCTTATTGCTCCATCCAACAGAAACTTAATTTTCTACTGTTTACTTGAGACTTACCCACAAGAATAGTTTTAATTCTGTTCTTATGCCTTCCATTAACTGTCTGAAAATGTCAAATGAATTGTTTTTAAATTTCCATAAAAATAATTTCTATCACAACCATTGCCTGACAAAGTTCAATCAATAGCACTGAAACACAATAGCTTTTGTGTGGAAATGTAACACATTTTTATTATAACTACTTAGAATAAAAATATTTTAATAATAATAACGCTCTGCTTTGTATCGAGCAGTTTAAAAAAAATGCAGCAAACTCAGAATTTTTACTCAATTTGTTCTGACTAATATATATCATCAGTATACTTATCTAATTGATACTCTATATATTAATAAACTTCCAATCAGAGTCATAAATGATTTTCATTTCGTCTATCAACTTTATTTTTAAAAATAGAGAGCAATTACATTTTATTCCATTATTATTTCATCATTATTGCCACTAATCAGGTAGCTTTTGATACCTTTTGAATAAAATTAAGAAATTACCCCATCAAAGTGTTTTGCAGTATTCAAAAATGGTAGTAATTGGTTGGTGTAAAATTAGGGGGATATTGGAGGTAGGGTTGAACAGATCAACTGAATCCCCAAATCTTTTTCCTTGCTGTAAAAAAACCTTGTGTTATCTAGATAAACAACATTTTTCCTACTGATGGACACAGGAGCCTTTATGAACACATGGCATCTGCTAGATCTATAAATGCACATTTACTGTTTAACTGCTCTTTAAGAACTCTAAATCAATAATACTCTGATGAACCAAGAAATCATAAATTGTTACCTTTCTTACATGGATTTAACCTTTTGAAAGCATGAATAGAGACTGAACCTTGTCAATTCAATGTCTTCTTTGCTGAATATTGCCCTATGTTACTATACTTCAAATGTATTCTTAACTGGCATCTATGATAAGTAGTTAGGATGATGCATTAGTTGTTACAACTGGTTTTCAGAAATGAAAATTATTAACAACTCAACATAATATATTTTTCATACATTTTTTTTATTAATTTCTCACAATTTTCCCAGTCCATGATGCTTTTTATGACCTTAACCGGGACATTTTATTTTAAGGAAAAAATCTAAAACAAAAGTATGTCAAAAAAACCTGAACTTGTTTGTTTTATAAAATCTTTCATTCAAAATGATATTAGATAGTGTAACATTGAGGATTCACTGACTAAGCAGTAAATGTTACTTTCAGATTAAAGATATAAAATCTTTCTCTTAAAACAATTTTATCAGGAAAAGAAGTTTCTCAGGTGCAGTATCTGTTATTGCTCTTGCAAGTATAGATAACATGTTGGGGTCCTTCGTAAACTTCTCTCTGGACTAGTGTGAAATTCAAGATTATATCATTATTTTCTTTGTCACTTTTTGTTGTTGCTGTTGTAGAAATTTCTCAAGTGATATAGTTTCTGTTATCTGGCAAAGATTTACAGGTTTCATTTACTCAAACCATTTTTAATCAGAGATCTGAGACAACAGTTCAATACAGCTGACAGTTTAAATATTTCTGAACAGTTTCTAATATTTCTGAATGGCATCCATATTAAAGTTATGATCTGAGGAAGAAATTTGAGAACATGACTTGCATTTCCATGTTAATGGTTTAAGTTTAATATGCCATATGGATAACTATAGAAAATACCCATCAGTCATTTATTACATTAAGATAATTTTTGGCTTTGAAAATTGGTTAAGAATAATTTCTATACCATTTAAGTGAAATAAAATGTTAATCTGTATCAAATGCTTCATAACAAAAATCATTTCTTTCATCTAATACAATTTTTAACCATTGAAGCTTGGAAAATTCAAAATTCATAAAACTGATTTATGTTTTGAAATTAAATACTCACAACTATTTTTTAGAAAGTTATGCAAAAATATCTGCACAAACAAATACATTTATAATACTCACAGATGCATAATGTAAAAGTAAATATATTTTTGGGATATATTGCAGTGTAATGTGCTGCATAACAGTGAAGTACTGGAAACTATATATATATAGTCATCCGCAGACAGATCTGTTTTGCTGTATCACAGCTCATCAGTACAGTTAGACATCTGATTGCTTTTTATCCAGGATTGAAACTCGACTGAATTGGCATCAGTTGGCAATTCTATCTCTGAGCTATGGTCGCTCAGTAGAAGGAAGCAGACTTTTTAGCATGTATATTATCATTACACATGCCCAATAGCTGAGAGCGTTCTAATTCATTGCTGAATAAATGATGCGTAGATGCTAGAGTAGCTACTGTTTTTCAAAGTCTACCAGTCTTCCAGAGTGCTCAATCAGGGTTTGAGAGCATATATATGTATATATATATATATATATAAAACAAAAATTATTTATTTCCAACCGAGTCCACTGGTTAGGAAATCACTGGAGCATAATGCATTTAAGGTGAGCAGACTTTGCAAATAAAATGCTTTATACTAAGAATTAGTGAATTAATATTGAATAAGTAAATAAAAAATTCAATGACTTATCTCCTCACAGGGGAAAGATAAATAACTTTATCCAAATGTGTGGATCTCCCTCTTTGAAACTAAGTTTCAATTGAAATCTTCTTTCACTTAATGCAAAGATAACAGTGACTTTTGTATGCAAAACAATTTAAGTCTAAAAAAAAGGACCATTTGAGTTGAGTATCTACTGCAAATCAAGTTCACAGCAGAGAGTTTTATAGCAGTTTTCACTGTTTCATTGCAAAGCATCCTGACAAGATATGATCAATATTTATTTCATATAAGCCAAGTGAGTGCAATTCTTTTTAGCTAAGAGGGTATAGCATTCATTTATTTTCATCAGAATTACTCAATAAAATGTAAAATAAACTGAATAAAATTAATATCAAAACAGTGTTTGTTCCAGGCAAAAGACTACCTTGAATAGTCCCGATAAATGCTGTCCACACAAGATAAGAGAATTAATCTGATATGATGTGTCAGCTAAATTCCAAGTACTGAAACTGCTTAGTAATACCAATCTCAGTATTCAGTGAGGAGACTATTTATCTTGTCTGTATCTCTCTCAGCAATGTCTGTGAGTAATGGACTCAAGATTGAAAGATTTGACAGAAAATGTAATTGGAAATCCTGTTTTAAAATTATTTTTCAACAATACTTTATTTTTATACCTCTGCCATTTAAATTTATTTTTGAAGATCTTGGTCATATGAAACTGATAGACAAAAGAACTACTAGGTTAACTTTCTTTCATCTTCTCAATTATTATAAATAATGCATGGCCAGTCATGTGATTTTGGGTTATACTTAGAAATATAAATTTTGTGGGACAGAATGTTTGAAACAAAGAAATATCAATATTATACACTGATATTATTAGACTACTCATTATAGTATCTTGATTTTTGTAGTCCTGTAACATCTGAGGTTGTATGAGAACAATCTACCCTATGGACTGAATAAAGGATTTAGGTTACCAACTACAATAAGAAAAAAACACCTTGTAAGGATACAGAAGGCACTTATCTTCCTTTAGTGGAGATAAGTCATGTGGGTCATATTACAACCACTTTTGACATCACTCCATGCAATGACAAAAGCAGCAGTAAAATGCAGTCTGTCTTCAGTATCAAACCATCAGTGTACTTTCTTTAGCTCTGCCCCCAGTAGGTCTGAACAGAGCTTAAATCTGCCTCCTCAGCAGTTCCCAAGTCTATGGTGTAATTTCCTTTTTTGGAATATATATTTCCCAGATACAGAATAAAACATCTAAATTTACATAAACCTAAAATTTGCTATTTCCCATTTGTAAAATAAGTCCTTATCTGGAACACAGATAAATCCAGCGTGTTTGAATCAGAAGTCCTAACCATGGCTTCTCCAGACACAGGAGTATTGCCTTATTATATTTAAGACACTTCCTTTTTGTTTCTTCTTACAGTCTTTGTTGTGTAGATATATATGATATATTACTCTTCACGTCAAACATGTGTATATATAGGTTTGTATATGTCCTAGTAGAATAAACATCTCTCTGAGAACAAAGTGTGTTTGTCATTCTCTTTCCATTCCAGCATTCTGTTTTGTCCATGAAATACAGTGTTAATACATCAAAGATATAATAATGCCCATAGCAGGGGAGATACAAATTGAAGAATAAATCTTTCTTTTAAGTGCTCCTGTTACAATCTGAAAAACATACAATGTCTGAAAAGCTAGGATGATAACAATCAAGATAACGATACTCATTTAAGAATACAAGTGGATTAAAAATTAAAATCTATCTTCAATTTTTAAGAATCAGAACCAAGATAGTTTTTTCTTGTAAAGAAGAGGTTCTCTAACAAATGGGATTTCATGGATGTGAAGAACTGCCTTAAAGTTTTTAATAAGCATTAATTCAAGATCTACATCATAATTAGAATGAAACCTGTGAGCAGGAATATTCACCAAAGAATGTGAATCACTTAATTGAACACAAGATGAAATACAACTTAGAAGCAAGTTGTCCTCTATTTTAATACTCAGCTATCCCCTAACTTCAATATTCCAACAGCACTGATTTCTCATTACCCAAACATCCATTAATAGTTCAATGCAGTAAAATAATATGTAGTTCAGTTTGTAATTTGTGATAACAAATATACAATCAGTCACAATGAACATGAAATTTTTAAGTTAGAATCATTTTAAATTACAAAACAAGTGCATTAAACAAAAAGTAATCTCAAAAATGAAATTTTTGCCAGGCTAAGAAGAAAAACAAAGATTAAAAATTTTGCTGTGGTTTACTCTCTTTAATTTTTCTTATATTTGACATTTTTCTCTTACTTAATTGTGTTTTTCTTTCCTTTTCCATGACTTAACTATTTTTATTGTATTTCTTTGCTGTCAACTTTCAGTTTCATTTTTACAATTTTTCACTTATATAGTGAGGCAAATTTTCATTATTATTAGATAGATTATTTAGATGACTAGTCTTGTGATACTTATATTGTAACCAGTGGGTTCTCCAACTGCTCTCAGGTGAATGCTAAATCCAGTAATTTTCCTTGTTTATTTATTTATGTACTTAACATTCACAGTGCTAGAGGTATTTTTGTTAACCAGATCAGTGACATTAAAATAATCTAAAAACAAAACTGCAAACATCACTAGCCAAAATGTAGTCAGTGAAATAATAAAAATATGTATATTAATATGAATAATGAAGATAGTTAACTATTTTCTTTTTACTTGGTTCACCTCAAGCCAGTTAACACTACCACTAACATCCAGGAGGTTACTGAGTGTGAAAGAATATAAGAAAAACATTAATGAAGGAGAACAATTAAAGAACAGAAATTAAGAAGACAGGAGATAATAATTGATATCGCATTTACATTTTTGAAGATCAAAGAAGCTAAAAGAGATTTATACAAGCAAGAAGTTTAATAGCAGAAACTGTTAGTATAGAACTTATGTTTACAACTGGCCATTTTAATTGTAAAATCATGCGATTCTCTTACCATTCTGGTCAATCAGTTAAGTGCAATATGTGATAAAAACTTGAGCGATAGGATTTTCCTGCAGTAGGTTGAATTACTTTCTGCGGTAAACTAATTGCCGACCAAAGCAATTTAACCCAATCTGTCCTACTATTTAACCCAGAGATGGAGGAAGAAATGATGGATTAATAACTTTCCCAGGGGTTTTTGCATCTAAGTGAATGCAACAAATTCAAGTGAAATTAGAACTTGGCTCTCCAATTTCTCATTCTGAGCCAATGGCCACTGTACCCCAACATGCATCCAGACTGGTGCTGTGATAAACTCATCATGTCTAGGTACCATAGAAAATAGTTTATGATAACAATTGAAAGTATATATTTATGTATGCCATTAATGTATTTATAGAAAAGGTACAAAGAAGTTACATTAGTGAGAAAGTCACTGAAGCTGAGATGTCAGAACCAATGTTGTTGCAGATTCTTCTTTGGATTTGATCGACAGGAACTAAATATAAAGCAGAAGCATCAGACCATATGTGGTAGCAATATTCTAAGCATCGATGAATTCTAGACTTGTAAATAAGATAGATTTAGGTGAGCAAAACTGACTGGCATAACACAGAAAAGCAACTTCCATTGCGGCAGATGTAGCAATTGATTTGATGTAATACTTTCATTTTATGTCAGCAGAAAATGTTAGACTTAAAAGATGCAATGAGTCATTCTCCTGTAGGTGAGCATTAGCCATGCTGATGGGGTACAGAAAGAAATTAATAAATAATTAAGATAATATTAGTAATACTATCACAGCAAAGTATTAAGAAACAGAAAAAATTGCTTGAAACAAAGAGTACTGTTTTATAATATCAATTTTCCTCTATTGCAATTAATGTTAGACAAAGAAGAAGACTGGAGACAACAACTAGAAGACAGATGATGAAGAGACTGGAGACAACAACTAGAAGACAGATGATGAAGAGACTGGAGACAACAACTAGAAGACAGATGATGAAGAGACTGGAGACAATAATTATTTGTTTCAACAGAAAGGTGCTGAGAATATAATAGATTGATCAAGAAAGTTTTAAATTAAAATAGAAATAAAAAGGACACATATTAGAACTCGGGATAGACAACTAAAATTCCTATAGAACATGATGAGAGAGAGTTTTTACAGAATCTGACACTCATAAAACATACTGAAGACAGAAAGTAGCCAGTAACCTCCCTAACAAGTTTATGTTAAAGGATAGCAAGACAGGAGTGTTAGCTAAATTTCAAACCATACTAAGAGCTATAAAGGGTAGGAAGTTGTGGAGAGCCTATCTCGTGGAGTAAAAACACAGAAGAAGTAAAGAATACTAAGAGTTATAAAGGATAGAAAGTTGTGGAGAGCCATGATAGCTCTGAATCATAGGGACAGAACACACAGAAGAAGTAAAGAATATGAATGATAAAGAGAGGAATATTAAGATGAATGATAATTCTAATTTTATTATGTTTTTCCGAAATCTCTGATATAGCAGTAAATTAGGGATAATCTGCTCACAGATGAAGTAACAGAAGAGTATTTCTTCCAGTGAATGCTAAGTAAACCATAGATTGAACATCTGAGTAATGAGGATGTTTTAAAAAAAATACAAACTAAAAAGAGTCTAACATAGTCATAAATAAACAGCAGGAATCACTGGCGTGCAGAATGAAAAATGAGGGCTTGGAGAATGTAACACTAACAGGATATATTGAAGAAAAAATAAACAGGGTGTAACTACAAGGATTCTACTTTGTGAGCTTGTGTGAATAAATAAAAGACAAACAGAGGATAATAAAAAGTAAAAAAATGAGTGAGAACAACATAAGACAGAAAGTAGTGGAGAGCCATATTTTCTGACTATCCTTTCTTTGTATTTCATATTATTTTTTCCTTGTGGTTTTTTTCTTTATGAATATTGCTTCCCTTTTTACATTTTATTTTATATTTAAAAAAATCTATCTACAAATTATGATTATTTTTTATTTCAACCACTTGCTGCATTTTTATGATCACCTTTTCTTTCTTAAGTAATTAATTTCAGAAATTAATTTATTTAATTCTTTTTAGTCCTCATTTTAACTTTTATTCATCTCTTCTTCTTTCATAGTGATGTTTTCTTTTTTCTTTGACTTCATTATTATTTATTTTATATCCTTTTGTGTCTTTCCATGTCATTTTCTTCACCTTTTTCCTGTCTTTCATTTTGCATTTTCTGTTGTATTCATTGATAATTTTCTTTCTTTTTATTTAATTATCTCTGCCCTTTCCCCTTTTTTTTGCATTTATTCTATTTTGCTTTCATAAAATAACAACGTATTTTTATGGTTTGTGTGTTCTGTATATAGAAGCAATGATGCCCTCTGGAAAAAGGCAGGGACAATTTTATTTTTAAGTTTAAAAAAGCAAATCAAAATATGATAGTGAAACTAAAACTCAATAAACGTTCAGAAACAAAACAACAATAATTAAGAGTTAAAATTTCTCTGGAGACAACAACAAATTAAAAGAAAGAACAATTTTATCAATATTAAAAAAAAACTTCCTTTAACGCAAAATTAAGAAAAAAAGAACTTTAAATATAAACAATGAAGCATAGCATAATACACTTTTAGTTTAAAGTACAACTATAAATGCATTGTCTTCTCCACCCAATGAAATACATGAAATTCATGTCCAAGTTGATATTAATAACATACGAACATAGCAGACTTTAAGAAAAACCATTATATCTAAAAGCTAAACAGATTTTTCTTTAAAATTCTAAATACAATATGAAAATGTTCTGCTTTTACCACACTTCTGAGAAACAAGCATCACCTGATTTTTTTACATGAACCGTGTCACTTCTGGACGTGGGTGGTCATGGCTCTCCACAACTTTGAAGCTCTTAGTAAGGTTTGCCTTTTCACTATTTCTCCCACCACCCATTTACAATATATTATTAGTTAGTTCATGTATTGATTCCATATGTCACTCCTGACTTCAGTATGTTCTGTGAAATTATGTGCTTCATTTGTGATAATCTCAACATCCTTCTGCAGAACAGTATGACAGCTTTTATGACTGTCTTAAATTATCTACCTTTGTGTAGTGCGAGTTTTAAATTCTTAATACCCTTTTTCCACAATGTGCATCCTGGAAATTTAAAATGTCTTTTCTAATACTAAGCATAATTTTTCTTCTTGTTTCCATGATCACTAAAGTTTCCTCATAACTCGCCTATTTAATCCTTGATCTTCTCAGTATGCTCCTGTAGAAATAAATAACCCAGATGTAAGAAAAAACCCGGATATAAGATATATTTTATCTGGTCCCAAATTAGAGTCTGTGGTAATGTATATAAAATAGACCAAACCCGAATATAAGAGGACTTTTATCCGGTCCTGACAACTCTCTTATATCAGGGTTACACTGTACTTCAAACTTTATCTTCATCTGTGAAGAATTTGTTATGACAAAGAAGTTCAGAAACTTCTTATTCTTTTATATGCCATGTCCCTTCAAGATGTACACGACTGGCCATAATTATTAGGCCACCCCAGTGTTTTAAAAAAAATATGTATGTCCTACTATTTTCAGTATTTATTGCCAAGTGAATAATTGTTAATGAAAATAGAATGTTTCTTTTTTTAATATTGCACAACATGTGCATCAAATGAATTTGTATAGATATTTAATAATCACCTATATTGTAGTTTCATCAATGAAAGAATGAAGAAAATTTAGGGTGATTTGGACGAGTATATCTTTGCTTCCTTGCCTTGTAAAACTTTGCAACAAAAGAACCATTCTATTTTTATTTGGCAATTGTACTAAAAATAATATGAAATGCATAATTTCTTTTTAAAAAACTGAGGTTGCCTAATAATTATGGCCGGTAGTGTAGGTGATATTGACCCTCTGTATATTCCTGTTCCATGTAGATCATGAATTTCATTTTTTTGTATTTCTCCCAAAACCTGCTCTTCTATCAATTTTCTCAAGTCCATCAATTAAGTCCATCAATTAAGTTACATGCTGCTCTCCTCTGTCCCTCTTTCTCTCAATCTGTCCTGTGAGTATCAGATTTTCCAAGCCCTTTTTCCTCATGACATACCAACAATTTTAACTGCTTCTTACTGATGTTAAGTCCAAGTTTTCTTTTTGTTTCCATTCTCTCCTGAAACTTGTAACTGATCACATATTTGGTCCATGGTTTTCTCAGCATCTTTCTCTAGAACCACATTTCTGTTGCTTCAAGTCTCTTCTTCTTCTTTGAGGAAGTAGCATTTGCAATTAGTTTATGTACTTGGTAACCTTCTATTCAATAATCTAATGATAAAGTTGATATTTTTCTGGAAATAGTTTGATACTCATATATTGTGATGCAACAAGCAAAATGTATGACATTGCCAAGAAAATAATTTTAAGATAAAATTAATATTAGGCTTAATTTCTCTGATTTCTGTTGCAATAATCAAACTTTAATTACACACAAGTGTTATAATAACAGTTTTTTTTCTTCCTAAATATTGCGAGCCAAATTATAGGTGCATGTAATACAGCAATGTGTGTGTAAGATAGCAGGAAACATAATTGTTATAAGAGAAAATAAAATAAGACCATAAAAGATTTAGCAAACCCACTTTACAGTGAAACAACTCTGACAGTTTAAAAATTAAATTAATGATAATTTTAATTATTACACTACTGAATTTAGAGTACAAGGTAGATTGTAATCTGCCTTGGGGTATTAAAAATATTTTATAAAATGTTAGGGTTAATGTGAAACTCAGTGTATGTATTTGGATAAATACAAAAATTCTCCAATCTCAATAAATTTTTCTGCACACATTTGGATATACTACTCACTCTACCCTGTTAATGCATAAGATGCGTTGTCTAGGAAACAAATATCCAGTGACTGGGTATACTTAATCTCTACTGTTTTTTACTTTAAGTTCTGTCAATTGATCCTACACAAAGAATTTAGAATAGTAATAAAAGCTGCCATATGGTTCTACAGAAGGAGCTTGAGAATACCATGGATAGAATACATAAGCAACAAAGAAGTTTTAAGGAAAACAGAAACAAAAACAACACTTATACTAAGAATCAGAAAGAGGCAGTTGGAACTCTTTGAACACATAATGAGGAAGAATGCCTTAAATAATTTTACATTAACAGGACATAATGGCAAAATAGACAGAGGAAAGCAGTAGTTCACCTGATGAGCTTTTGGGAATGGATCATGGAATGGGAGAGATATTGTAAAGACAAACATTATTAAGATCTACAATAGATAGCAATATGTGGTTAGCTGCGATAATCCACATCCTTAAGTTACACGGTACTCATAAGAAATGTTGAAAAAGATTCAGTTACTGCAGACTGGATCTGCATTATCTTAGTGGCAATGATGTCTTCTTTTTATGAACAAAATAATTAATACCTATATTACTTCCTTTTATCATGGATATACTTTAAATTCAGATACAAACCTGAATAACTCAACAAGAAAACAGAGATACCTCTTCTATGAATATATATTTACAGATATTACATTTAATCAGATGTAAGGAATGAGTATTGTTGTTTTTGGCAATGCATTTAATGCTGCTGAGAAGCTTTTTTGTCAGATGCAAGAAAGAAGAAGGCAAAAAATCAAAATGGCTGCTGTTTTCAAAATTCTGCTTTTTATACAGCAGTCACATCATGATATAAACAGGAAATATTTTTTTTAAAATTCTGAACACATTTTGTTCTTGTTTGGCACTGAATATTTTTTTTCATAATTTAAACATTACATAAAATAAAAAATTTGTTTGACAACAATACAATATGCATGTGTTTGTATTGTAAAATAAGGAATACTGAAATGCCCAACTTTTGGCAGTAGTTCTAGCAAGAACAAACAATTAAAAATGTTTTCTGATAATTCCATGCTTTTCTGACATTGATTAAACCAATATGTATGCATAGACATCTACTTTAAATATTGTGCATGTTTTCAAGGCTATAAACACTGTTGTTTGTGTGTATATGTTGATGTTATGAACACACTCACATGCACACAAATGGAGTGCATTTAAACAATCATTCAATATGTACTGAAAAAACTTCTGACCTTTCTCCATACCCATTGCAACAAAGCTGCCATTCCATCAGCTCTTTAAATACTGAAATTTCTCATTTTAGACATTATCTTTATTTTCTTCCTTTTTAAGGCACCAGCATATATGTATTTTTGACACTTTTTCTCCAAATTTTTATTCAAAGTGAGTGAACTTTATATTTAAGGTAATATGGAATTGAAATCACACTTAATGGGGAAATATTGATAAGAAAAAAATTCTGATAATTTTCAGAATATTTTCTTCATTTTTTTTATTTTTGAATTCCAAAATTAAGATTAAACCTTGCAAAGGAATAAAAAAACTCATTCCAAAAATATTTCCAGATATAGCATTAACTATTTTTTAAAATCAAGACCCCCATGTGGCAAATATTCCTGAGGAGTAGCTGATATTTTTTATGAGTAAATCTCTATGTGCTATACTTGTGGGTGGGGAACAAATTAAGCTAAATTATTCAAAATATTTTCATATGGAGCTCTAAAAAGATTCAAATTAAATTTATTCACAATTTGTATATGCAAAATTTATTCTTCAAAATGCTTGTAAATTTATCAAAGTTTCATATTATTATTTGATAATAATTTTAAACCATTAAATCTTAATTAAATATATTTTTTTATTATATATGTTAAAATATAGCTAACATTCACAAAATTAATCTTTCATATAAATAAATTTCACCTTGAAAGTGACCTTAAACGAGGGATTTGAACTTGATTTCAATCTTGTGTGAAGTCATTTATTTCTACTTTGTCTGTTAAGGTTAAGGTAAGTGAGATTCAAGTGACATTATATATGTGATTTCATGAGTATATTATGCATGTAGGTGAATTCTGTAATACCAACAAAATGTCTTCACAATTACAACAACTAGTTCTTAATAATGACTTAGATGGTTGAAATTACTTGACCAAAACATTAAATTTGGAAAGTTCATCCTCAACTTTGAGACCAATATTCAGCAACTTTATTCAAAAATGGAAAAATGATGAAAATGATTTATTTATTTTGTTTATATTTTTGGAAATAAATCATTTTCACCATTTATTTTTAAAATATTACCTGAGGAAGAACAGTATTGTTCTGAAACATTAAAATTTTTATGTAGTGATATAATGCATTTATAAACCATTGTAATAACAAGATTACAATATTAGACTTTACACTTTTTATAAAAGTAAATGCACGAACAGTGGGTTTTAATCTGTCTAGTCTTTCACTTCCTTAAAATATAGCAATGAAATTATTGCTCTTAATTTTTGCATGTGATCAGAATTAGGAAAGCAAGAACAAAAAGGTAGATGTTAAGTAAGAAGCAATTGAAGTATGAAAAGTAAAAGAAGTTTGGATTTGTTATAGTTTCATTGTTCCTTTTCTAATTTGCAATTGTGTAAAACTTTATTTAATATTTCTGAAACATTACACGTACATTATTTAGAAAGGTCAATAGATACAACAGCAGGAAAATATGGATAAAGCTTGCACATTTTCATTTGTTAACTAATAAAAAGAAACATAAACAGTCAAGTCCAAATCTGGCTTGCAAATGGTTACATAAAATGTTAGAGAAAATAATTTTACCATTATTATTATTATTATATAAAAAGAAAATCAATATGATATTTGCAAAGCTATTCTTGAATAAATACAGAAATATGGTTCTCTTGAAACATATCTGATAAGGAAATGGTGATGTGGCTTGTTATATTTTATTTCTTATAAAAGTTGCAGAAAGATGGCATGATATTCCAATTTTAGAAAATTCAAGGAACATTTATTCTAGATTCAATAGAAAATGCATCATATATATATATATATATATATATATATGTGTGTGTGTGTGTGTGTGTTATTAATCCACATACAAGCCTGTTTTGCTGCATTAGAGCTCATCAGTCAAACTAGGCATCCACTTGTTTCTGGCTGGAATCGAAAGTGGATTGATTTGGTGTCATTTGGAGTCACTAACTCCTAAGCCATAGGTGCTTGCCATCAGAGAAGGGAAATTTTAGCATGTTATATATAAGTGGTGCATACACACGCTATTTACCAAAAGAACTCCATTCATTATTGAAGAGTTATGCATAAGTCGCACAAGTGGCAACTGTTTTTTTTTTTAATTTTCCTCTCTCTATATATATGAGCAGACTGGTTAGAATGTTTGCTTAATGACCATGAGGCCCATATTCAAATTACATCATGGTTGATTTATCAGGAATGTAACTTCCTGATATTATCAGTCTAGAGAGGTGATCCCAACATGCAATAATTTGGAAAATACTTGAAAGCCATACAATGGGTTGACCCAAAGCTTGTGAGTTAGAAACTATTTGCAAGACATTGTTAAGTGTGGTAGCATGAAACCACAAGTCATTTTGATTGAATATTTGAGAAAATTGGTCTTGTTCCAACTACTGATTATACTAGATTTACATCCTCTTTCAGAAACTGTAACTTAGGTCTATTGGGCATAATTGCAATATAAACTACAATTTGGCACTGTGGGTCTTGAACAAACCCAAATGTTCCTGACCAAGCATCTGCAACATGGTTTGGCTGTTCACTATAGCAGATGGGTCTGCTTGGGAAACAAGTAACCAGTCTATATATATATATATATATATATATATATATGTATATATACACCAATTTGTTTGAGTTTCAATCCCGGCCAGAAGCAAGATGACGAATATATTATGCTCTCATTACGATTTTCCACTCTCTAGAGAGGAAAATTAAAAAAAAAGTTCCTACTTCTGCGATTTATGCAGAACTCTTCAGCAATGAATTGAGTTCTTTCGGTGACAGGCATGCGTATACACCAATTATATATCACATGCTAAAATTTCCCTTCTCTGATGTTATACATTTATAACGTAGGGGTTAGCGACTCCAACTGACACCAAATCAGTTGACTTTTGATCTGGGTCAGAAGCAAGTAGATGTCTAGCCACACTGGTGAGCTGTGATACAGCAAAACAGGCTTGTATGTGGATGACGAATATATGCTAAAAATGTAGTTTTATGGATGTGCCATGTGGTGTAGTGGATATTTTCTATGAATGAAAAATCAGAGAGCTGAATTTGAATTTCTGTTGAATTTGTTGCATTCACTTCCACACAAATACCCTTGGAAAAGGTATTAATCCATCTCTTTCCTCCAGCTGTAGGTTCTATAGCCTTAAATAGCAACCAGTCTACCACAAGAAGTAATGGCTATCTACAGCAGGAAAATCTTCTGCCCATTAATTCATGTCTCTTTCAAGACATGATCACCCAAACATGTATTATATATGGCACTTAACTGACTAATATTTATGAGTAAAGGTGCTCAATATCAGTGATAGAGCATATGTAATTTTAAAAATGATCACTGAGGTTAACAATGTGGTGATTGTTTCATACTTGAACGCAATCTTCAGGTATGGCATGAGAATTACTTTCAAAGTATAAAAGCTTTGTCATTGCTTGGAGTTGACATTAGTGTGTGTGTGCATATATATATATATATATAGAGAGAGAGAGAGAGAGAGAAAGACAAAGAATAATAAATATTTCTAAGAATTGAAATTACAATGGCAGTGAACAAAAAATTACTACACATTAAAATAAAAACTAAATCTTTTATCTCCACTATAACATGTACTTTCTTTCTTTGAATTTATTTTATTAACAATTATTATTAACAATTAAGCTTTACTCATTTCACAGCCAGTAAGATTAAAAACTTAGCTTATTCAAGTGAAATTTTTAATCTTAATAGATGCAAACAGCAATTTGACTAAATATTAAATATTTTTCTTTTTGGCATAGCCATGCTGAATTTTCTTTAACTCCAGTTGATCTAATACAAGGTTAAAGAAAAACTCAAGGTTACTGAATTAGATGTGTGATATAAACATAAGAGAAGTAGCATAAAATTAACATTATGAAAATATAGCAGATAAATAATAATTGACTTGAAGAAGTTAAGATTGTAGTTTTCAATGAATCTTCCATACAAGAGTTTGTTCCACAAAGTAGCAAGTTCTTGGAACAAGCATTCAGGGTGGAATGTCCATTTTACCAAAGTGATACATAAGGAAAAACAGTAATTCAACCCGCAACCAAGGCTGTAAATATCTGAGCTGGTGTTACAAAACCCAGAAAAACATGTAGATATATATAATCTATAAAACCAACCATTTCTATACAAAATGGAATGAATGGAAATTGTTTTTTTTTTCTGTTTAATCAGTAAAAATAACCAAGGGATTTTTGAGAAACCAGATCAAGTTTTTTTTTTAATTTCCTTTCCACCAAAAACTCCATACTAATTTCCTTTAGTACTTACATAATGGATACAATTTCAGATAAAAGAAGGAAACAATAATTATATGTTGGTAATAATAAGAGTGATTTTCAGAGTCCTCCAAAAGAAAGAAATGTCACTTTACAGCCACCCCACATCATTTGATCTGTTAAGTGAATAAGTAAAGTGTATTTACTCTGATGCAACGAACAGGAAGAAACGAGTTCTTACTTCATGTTTGATTTTGTGAAAGGAAGTCTTGAGTAGGAGGAAAAGGGTTGTTGTTGCTGTCTTGGAGAAGACTGTTATTGGAGGGAGATGTTGCCTGACAGTTTTCCTATGACTGGTTAGTTGTTTCTTTGAGAAGATTTTTCAGTGCATAACTGTGGAATCCAAAATGGTAACTATTCAGAAGATAAAGGAATATCTAATAGTAGAATTCAACTAGTTTGCCTGTTACTAAAATTAAAGAAGTTCACTGAACCTGAATCATTGCAAATTTAATCTTTATCATTAATCATTTTAAATAATATTTCAACTCAATACAGTAGTTTTCTGAAATTAAGTGAGCATCACTACTTCATGGCAAGTTTCTAAAAATATTTATATTATATATTGTATTATTGTTGACTTATGTAATTTTAAATGCATTAATAAAATTCTAAAAATACTGAAAATATTTGAAGCATGAAGAGAAGTTTGTAACATATTTCTTTTTTATTCAGTCAATACACAAAATTTTTTTAAATTCTTATTTCATAAAGAATTAGTTCCTAAAAATTTGAAATCCTGAAAAATTAGGAATGTTAGTATTCCTTTGTTTTAATTCTTAATAGATCTACACTTTTGATTTTTTACATTGTGTATCATGCACTTTTTTATATAATCGTTTTCTGTACACGTATAACTTTGATTGCATGTTGGTGTAGTGGATATCGGCTCGGAATGAGAAATCGGGGAGCTGAGTTCAAATTCCAGCTGAATTCATTGCATTCACTTATGCACAAATACCCTTGGGAAAGATATTAATTCATCTCTTCCCTCCAGTTATGCATTACATAACAAAACAGATTGGGTTCTATAGCCTTGGCTGGCAACCAGTCTACCACAGAAAGCAATGGCAAGCTACTGTGGGATAATCTTTTGCCCAGTCAGTCATGTCTCTTTTGAGACATGATCACTCAAAGCATGTATTACGTATGGCACTTAACTGACTGATAATTTTGACTGAAAAAATCCATCTTTGTATATATATATATATATATATAATGATAGATATGTGTGTGTGTGTTTGTTTGTTTGTCAATAGAGACTGAGAAAGAATTGATTATGAGAAATTTTGAATACCCACAAAAATTTATGGAATGGTCAAAGATAGAAATTTTTCAGAAAGATGTTAAATCTTGGGAGAATTTGAATACAAGGCATAAGTGAAACCAAACTACTACAGAAAATCTTTCAATCAATGGATATCCAAGGTTTTTATAAAAGAATGAATACCCAATTCACTCTCTTTGTAAATTCTGTACATGTTTAAAGTGAGAGAGAATTCTAAAAAATTTGAATTGGCCTGCCAAATTTTTGAAATTTTCCAAAGACAACTGTTTCATAAAATTTAAATCCTGAAAAATTACCAGAACAAATACAGAGTTGAGTGGTGATAACATTTAGCACCAAGGTTATTGTTTTTTCTGTGGTTTTTGTAAAGCAGGTTTTTATCATGCAGTGCTCAATATCAGGGTGGAGATAAAGAATTAATAAGCACAAAGAGTTTACCCCTTTAGCTGAGCAGGTTCACGCCAACTTCCAAGATTTGTGAGGACACCAGGGTTCTCACAAAACTTCAAAGTCAGCATGACCCTGATCAGCTAATGAGACAAATTCTTAGTGTTTATCAAACACACACGCACACACATATATATATATATGTGTGTGTGTGTGTGTATTTATACTAGCAGTATAGCCTGGCATTGCCCGGGTGTAATGAAAGCTTTAAAACTAATCCATGGTCCTGGAGCTCAGACTCTTTGGACGTTGGCATGAAAGACTAAAAAGCAATAGTTGTTTCCAGTTAAAGCGAAATCGTAGACTGAAAGAAAAATGAATGGATGTAAGTCAAATTTTGATTTCCTGGTATCAATTTATATATATATATATATATATATATATATATATATTTTATCGATTTTCTGCACTATTGTAAGAACTGCAACCTTGAAACTTCTGAATATCCTTTTTTATGTCTTTGTCTATGAGTGTATCAAATTTGATTAAAATCGGACCACTCCTTCTATAACCCAATTTTTTTGATTATCGATTTTCGATATTTATCAGAGGTACCCCAACACAAAACCAAGCTAAGAACATTCGCAGATGCTTATTGTACAACTGTGTAAGTTTTCAAGAAAATCGGTTCAGCGGTTTCGGAGTCTATAGGTCACAGATACACATACACACACAGACAAAGTTCCATTTCTAAATAAATTTATATATATATATATATATATATATATATACATATATATATATGTATGTATATATATGTATAAATAGGAGTAGATAGGTTTGTTTCATATCCTTTTCACACTCTTCAAGGGTGTTTTCCAAAGTAGAAGATGTTTATCCATTGTTTCTTGTTTTGGATTTGGTCTCCTGTTACTACTAAATCGTGCTTATTCTTTTCACCCCTGATGTACTTGATGTGAATGTACAATATGTATGTATGTATGCATGCATAGAAACACAGAAAAAATAGGCTGAGAGTTTTTAAAAATGTTAAATCCCACAAAATATCTATGGATTTTACAAGCGAGAAATGGTTTCTGAAATTATTTAATTCTGATAAATTAAAAATGTAGCAAAAAGGAGAAAAGAAAACCTGCTGAAAATTTTGAATGCCCAAAAATGAAAGAATTTATAAAAGAGAAAAATGTTTCCTAGAATTTCTTCATCTAACAACTAAAAATACTAGAGAGGAGTACATATTAGCAGTAGCAAAAGAAAAATATAAAAACTGCTCATATTCTGATATTAATTTTACTAGATGCTGTACAATCTGAAGGATTTTTCTTCTTCATACACAAAATGATTATATCAAAATGTAATTAAAAGCTTTTTAAAATCACAATAGTTTTTAATTTTATTTAAAATTCACTAAAAAGGAATTGAGTAATCTTGTTTGATTTTCTGGATGAGAGTTGACAATTTCCATTCAACATCAAACTTTTTACAAATCCTTACATTATTATAAAGAAAAATATAACAATTATATGCATATACAGAAATTGTTAAACAATTTGTAAACAATTATTTGAAGCAATTATTTAATATATATAAATCAATTAATTATTTACAGGCGATTAAAAGCATACACATTCTGGTGAAAGTGTTGATGTCCTTTTTAAACAAATCTAAGTTTTTCAAAATCAAATTTACCCCAAAGCAAAGTAATAAAGACTTAGACCCACTGTGAAAGAATTGGAAAACAGAAAATCTTAAGTAGAAGCAAGAACAATAGAAGAGTAATCAGGAATCAGTTAATCATTTAAATTTTTGAAGATCAAAGTTAACTGGGATGTAAAGAGCTAGAAGAGAGTTTCACAGGTGAGAAGCGAAAGAAAAAAACTGTCAGCAAAGAACTTATGGTTACATCTAGCATGATCAACTGTAAATTAATGAAAAGACTGTGTTTAAATTTATAAAGTCTAGATACCATGGTGAAGAGCTCAAAACAGTTTAAATAAATAAGCCAGTTTCTGTTTAGGCACAAGATTTCATTCAACTTTCAGATACTCAATGGGTCGGGAGACCAATCATTGGTTGTACCCTGTCAATTTCTTTTTTTTTATCCTCTCCATTGTGGTTTGTATTTTAGAATTTTGAAAGATACCATTATTTTAAAGAAAATCCTGTTTTTTTTTAAGAAAATGTTACAATTGATCCAGACATGGGGAAACAAACACACACACAAAATGAAACAGTTAAATTGTGTCTAATGTTAAAATATACAGAGAGTGATGGGTAAATTGTCATCAAAATTAAGCAAAAAATCTGAATATGTGATCTTAGTGCAATTAAACTGATATATGGCAAAATGATACAAAAATAAGCCTTCTCATTAGTACTGGTTATGAAGTACAGTTTTGGAAATCTACAACTGAATAAAAGTGGGATGTGCATTGTGGTGTAGTGGATATCGGCTCAGAATGAGAAATCAGGGAGCCGAGTTCGAAATCCAGTTGAATTCATTGCATTCACTTACGCACAAATACCCTTAGGAAAGATATTAATCCGTCTCTTCCTTCCAGTTATGGGTTAAATAACAGGAGAGATTGGGTTCTATAGCCTTGGCTGGCAACCAGTCTACCACAGAAAGCAATGGCAACCTAATCTTCTGCCCAGTCAGTCATGTCTCTTTTGAGACATGATCGCCCAAGCGTGTTTCACGTATGGCACTTAATTGATTGAATTGATTAGATGATGTTTGTTAATGTTTCTTATTTAAATATGGTAGTATATCACTGTAGGGACATTACAGGTGCATTAAGATTGTAATCATGTGAAACTTGTGGGTGCTTCTGGCTTGAAAAGGTTAAAAAATTATCCAAGGCTAAGACCTAATTTTAACAGACATATTTACCAAAATTACTGAAAAGTATATTGAAATACTAACAAGGAAATTCCTCCAACAAAAGTGCCCTTGACCTAAAATATGGATTCCAAATGACTTAGAAATCTCCTTCATCTCAATGGATAGCATCCTGAAGTTGCATTTTGCAATAATGTTTGTCTTAAATTCATCCTTAGTTTTACAATAAGTTTGTTGGTCTCTCATTCAACTCACACATAATAATCAAGGGGGTTACAAACTGGGGACTTAGATAGTTAGATGTAAGGATTAATGTGGTTGCATGATACAGAGCCCTGTTGTCAGATATATAGTCTTCCAGCTGCCACCCTCATCACCCAGGGCAGCACTAACACCAGGCCTCTGTGTTAAGTCTAAGACTGAGGGAAGATGAATGTAGGCATAACATTGACATCACTACTGATCATCCAAACACCTTTTTAATCACCATTAAACTCATCCAACTCCTTTCACATCCTTTGCAATGTGTTCAGATTAACACCCAAATACTCAGAAATGCTTGTATCTGAGCTTCTGGCATGAATTCCAAGCAGTACAGCAAGCTGTTTCCAAATTTCTGGTGGAGCGAATTATGTTATAGAAGGTGCCCAACTAACCCTTCTGTACCGTGTGGTCAAAAATATCAAAAACAAAGAATGCCTATGTAGAGAATTACAAATACAAAATAGTGAAGATTTACCCTTTACACCCTACAGAGTAAAAAATTAATCAGTTTCTTAGGAAATAGAAGTGCTTGTTTGTAAGTTTGTGATGATCAGTGAATTACTATTTGTCAATAAATATACTGAATAGATATGTTTCTTTACTAGAGTATGTGTGTGTGCTGGTTTTTTGCTTACATGTGTATGTGTGTGCTTCAATCTATTGTGTGTGTGTGTATATATGCTTCTGTTTATTGTTTGCATGCTTCTGTCTATTTTTTGCATGTGTGTGTATGCTTTTGTCTAGTGTGTGTGTGTGTAAGTGCAGATGCACATGGCAGAGAGATAATCATTATTTATGTACGAATCTATAAATTTACTTATCTAAATTTGTTTGCATAGAAATACTTTAATTTACATTGATAACCGTTTTTCAGTGCCTTTTTATTCCTGACCCTTTGCAAATATCTACTTGCAATTTTGTCTCTCTGTCTCTATATAGAAATTTGTATACATATATATATATATATATATATATACACATACACACATCTGTTAGCATTAGTGTACATTTGTATTTAGATTGTACTTGTTTAGATCTGTGTATATATTTGAGCAGTTATTTTATATACAGTGGATTTATATATATGTGTATATAATTTTATGTTATTGTTTTGTACAGAAAAAAAGGACTAAAATGATAAACATTCAGGTGTAAATATTAAAGAACAGGTAAAACATTTTTTTCATATGATGAGTGTCCATTATCATGTAAAGAAATGAAATAAAGAAAAAAAGAAATCAATAGAAGAAGAAGAAAAAAAGAATGAATCAACAAGAGTAGGATCTGATCAGATAAATGTTAGTGAGAGAAAGGGGAAAAATAGTGAAAGAAAATAAGAGAAAAAAGGTGAAAATATTTCTGTATTGAAAAATAAGTGAAAAAAACAAGAATTAAAAGCAAATGTATGAGTTAATAAAAGAGGATAAAAAGAAAATGAGGGGAGAAGAAAAGGAAAGAGGAAAACAATAGAAATGATAAAAAATGAAATTTCCTAAAAAAAATGAAAGAAGAAAAATCATCTGAGAAAGGGAATGGATAATAAAAAAAAGATTAAAAAATTAGTAAAGTAAAATACCAAAACAAGTAAACAAAACAAAAAAGAAGTTACAGTATAGTGTAGGTAGATAAGACATTTATAAAAGGCAAAGCAGTCACCATTAATAAGGCTGCCACCACCTATACCGTTACAGCCAACAATACCTGATGCCGCTGCCAACCAGCATCACTGTAAGCTAATTGGTACAACTACTACTACTACTACTGCTACTATTACAACCACTAACAGATAAATATTACCACTACCATCACTGCTTATGTTGCTGGAAAGGCTGCTGTTTCTGGTGCTGCGATGATGAGCACCACTGGTTTGCATTAGCTCTGCTTCTACCATCTATCGATTATCACCAGATATAGAAGTGGAACTTGCAGCATCGTGTGTACTTCTGCTTCTGTTGTCAGAATGGAGCCACACCAAATTGAATCCTTCATTGTAGTTTCAGCTACAGAAATAGATATTTATGCTATTTCACTGTAGTACAGATTTTACAAGAATAAAAATATATTCAATAAGTTCTGACCATTGTTTCTCACACTGACAGCTCAACAGCTGTTTTGTGAGATGTTCTACTCATTAAAATCTCAGGTTTTTGGTTAGTATTAAAAAAGAAAACCCTATAACCCTAAATTGACTGCATCAACTTGTGATAGTTTAATCTAGTTGATAAAAGAAAGTGAGGTTTAGACAATACAATCAATCATCAAAATTCAAATTAAGATTAAAGCTGCTTCTATCAGGTTAAAGATGACAAAATTATGAAAGGCTTGAATCTAAACATTCTTGCTTTTGGTCCCAATACAGTCATCCATATTCTTGCTCTTTCACTGATCAATATTGATTGAATACAAATAATTGACTAGGTTGGTGTGCAAGTACTACTTATAATCAGTACAAGTTCTGTAATCCATTATGGTCAATGGTACACTACACTTACTACAGCTGTCTTAACAGTAGTTATACCAAAGTAGACCTAATGAACTTGGCTGGAATTTTGAACTAGTCTTACCTATTTCTTTTGCCATGATTATGACCATTAAAATACCCACACATGCCCTTATAATTTTCTTTTTTTTATGTGCTGTGTCACTTCGAAACATCATGGCTCTCCACAATTTTCCATCTTTTGCAGCTCTTCATAAATTTTTTGTTCTCTCTCCGAAACCTTATCCTGCCCTCCATTTACTTAATCTCACTGCGTATGTTATCTTTCCCTTGAATTTGTTCAGCAAGTATCAAATTTTTCTAACTCTTTTTCCTTGTCATGTGCTGAGAAATTTTAACTCTTTCTGCCTGATATT
Source organism: Ascarosepion bandense (assembly GCA_037127315.1). Lineage (NCBI taxonomy): Eukaryota > Metazoa > Mollusca > Cephalopoda > Sepiida > Sepiidae > Ascarosepion > Ascarosepion bandense. Next base: position 4,304,665 of record JBBBDQ010001317.1, read on the forward strand.
AAGTATAAGGTTCTTTTTGCTTCAGTTCTCTCTAAACTTTGTTGTTGATTCCATGTTTAGTCCATCGTATCCTCAGCATTCTTCTGGAGAACAACATTTTTGTTGCTTCAAGTTTTCTTTTTCATCAGTGAGAACATTGTCCAGCATTCAGTTCCATATATAAGGACTTAAATTATGTAACAGTTCAGTTCTCTTTTCTTTGTTTCTAAAAACATTTTTCTATTTCTTAATACTCAGCTTAGCTTTGGGAATGCATCTTACGCTATACCCATGCACCTGACATCTTCCTGAAATCAATATTTAGTCCTTTCTTCTCCCTTTCCTTCAGCACCTTCTGTAGGAGTTCTTGGAGTTTCCTTTCCATATCTGCTATCAACATTGTATCAAATGCATATTTTATGTTGCTAACATTGTGGCTACAAATAATGAATCCTAGTAAGACTTCTGATTAAAATGTTATTTCCAAAGATCTATATGAAACAAAGATTCTTCAGACTTTAAGAAATTATTTTAATTGGGAAGATTATCAGATCCAAATCAAAAACAGAATTATAAGGAATATTGATGATTTTATGAATATAATTGTCATTATGAAATTGTATAGATAATAAGAATAAAACAAATAGAAATATTAACTCTATCAGACCTGATGACATTTCAACTGTTAAATCCATGGGATTCTTAACAAGTTGTTAAAAAATCTGAATATGTGATCTTAGTGCAATTAAACTGATATATGGCAAAAACTGCTGAAAAGTCATCCAAGTAGATTGCATATGAAAGTAAATTGATTTCTTCTTTAAATGATACTAAAATAAACCTTCTCATTAGTACTGGTTATAAAGTATGGTTTTGGAAATCTACAACTTAATAAAAGTTGTAGATGTCAAAAAGTTGTAAATTTTTAGCCCCCTAAATGATCATGTGATGTTTGTTAATGTTGCTTATTTAAATATGATAGTATATCACTGTAGGGACATTACAGGTGCATTAAGATTGCAAGCATGGGAAACTTGTGGGTGCTTCTAGCTTGAAAAGGTTAAGAAACCTTCCAAGTTTGATTTTACAAGACAGATCTTCATTTAATTCTAATAATACAGAAAATCCAACAGAGTTTACATTATAATTAAAAAGTAAGAAGACATTTGCTGATAGTCATATATATCCTGCCACAATGTCCCTAAAATTTGAATATTTCAAAGTAAGCATCTATTTTCTTCAAGTTGTAAATTAATGTTTATCCAAGTCACAATGCTGAAAAGGTGTTTTGAAAATGTATGAATGAACTGGTGCTAATAAAAATAAGTGGAAGGTTGAATATAGTTTGTTTTTTTAATAATTTTTACTCCATTCAAGGCTATAAAGTCACTAAAATGCAAGGGGTTACTGTAAGAAAATATGAAGGAAAAAAATCATTGTTAAGAAGTCAGTTAAGTGCCATACATGACACATGCTTTGGGCTATCATGTCTCAAAAGAGACATGACTGACTGGGCAGAAAATGATATCACAGTAGGTTGCTGTTGCTTTCTGTGGTAGACTGGTTGCCAGCCAAGGCTATAGAACCCAACCTGTCCTATTATTTAACCCATAACTGGAGGGAAGAGATGGATTAATACCTTTCCCAAGAGTATTTGCATGTAAGTGAATGCAATGGATTCAGTTGGAATTCAAACTCGGCTTCCCGATTTCTCATAAGTGAAGAAGAGAGAACATAAAAAAAAAGAGGAATTAAGAATACAGGAGTCAGAAAAGAATAAACAGCATAAAAAATATGGTTACATTTTGCTATTTCAGCAGGAAAATGATGAGACCAAACTGACAATCAAGTACTGCACTTAAATTCATAAAATCTAGGTGCCATGGAAAAAAGTTAACCAGAACAATTGCAATGAAAGTATTTATAGAAATGGCACAGGGATGTTACACTATGGCAGTGGGAAAGTATCTGAACTGAAATATCAGGTCAGGACAAATAACAATGCAGACCCTTCTTTGTACTTTATCAAGAATTTCTAAATACATAGCAAAACCACCAGGCCAAATGAGGCAGCAGTATTCAAATCATGAATGTATGGTATACTTTAATGCAAGATAGATGCTGGTGCAAAAAAATATCTCGCAATATAGTGGTAAATGTATATAAAATGGATGATGTCCATGTGAACAGACTTGAGAGATTACTGCACCAGAAAAACTCTTTTAAGTAAGGAAGCAATTAAAAATGAAAATTGTAAATAGATGATCAATTTTCCATGAAATAGCATAATTTAGCTACGTTCAAATATATTATACTTCAGGGCTGATTTTACATGTAGATAAATCAACTTCAAAATACACACCGAACTCTTGTCTAGAGTTGTCTATTACTCATCACAGTTAACAATATAAAACAGAACAAAGATATAGACAACAACAAAGACTACACTATTAATAATAGATAACAAATTGGTTGAGATCCAAGGGAAATTAATGTTGTTGTTATTTTAATTTCCATTGTTTTAATCATTGTTATAAATACTAATTAGTTTTCACTGAATCCAAATCCAGGGCTTTTTCACTCCTGTTGATGGAACCCATTTCTGAATGACCAGGCCTTCAGGGGTGTAGCTGTACTCATCTTGCTTAACATACTGCAGGTTGGTATGGCTATTTAAACACAGAGTTGAAGGCTTTGAATTCAGAGTTGTCCTTCTCTGAGACTGGTTGCCACCCAAGACTATCAAACCCAGTCTATCCTACTATTTATTAATAGCTAGGGAGATGGATTTATATCTTTCTCAAAGGTATTTGCATGTAAGTGAATTTTTTTTTTTTTTTTTTTTAATCATTTCACCCCAAGCAAGGCATTCCACTGCCACTATTGCGCTTGGGGCTACATAGGGGAAAGTAAATAGGAAGAGTGGTTAGATATAGGAAATGTCAGAAGTGGGGGTGATAGATAGTTGGGTGGGTAGGAAGAGTGTTTGAAAGAATGGAAGTTAGTTAGTTAGGAGGTGTCTAATGACCTTACATTTAAACTCCTGGAGATTGTAGCAGTCGGGGAAGCAGTCATGTGGAAGAAAATTCCACAGTCGAGAAGTGCAAGAAAAGAAACTGTTAGAATAGAAGTTGTGGTTGCATTTTATCGGTTTCACTGTAAAAGGGTGGGATCTAGTTGCTAATCTAGTATCTCATGCAAATTTGAACCTAGGGGGCACCAGTGATCTAAGTTCATCAAAGCAGAAGCCGTGAAAATATTTATAGAAGAGACACAGGGAAGCCACGTCGCGCCGGTGAGAGAGAGTCTGCAGGCGGTCTGCTAAGTCGGTATCGATCACATTACAGACCCTCCACTTGTCTAGAAGCCCAAAGAGAATAGCAGGGGCACTCGACCAGATATGGCAATACTATTCAATGCACGGGCTGATGGTAGATTTATAAATGTGCAGGATAGATTCAGACGGAAAAAACCTTCGGGCACTGCACAGAGAACCGACTTTCATAGCAGCAGATTTAGCAATGGATTCGATATAGTCATTCCACTTGAGGTCCGCTGAAAGTGATATAATGATTAGAATTCAATCTTGGCTCTTCAATTTTTATCCATTACTTAGAACTTAATCCATGCCATATTGAATAATAATACAGAATTGTTGAATTTAATGTCCAGATACAACTGGAATTAATGCCTTATTCAAATTCATCTACTACAAAGAACAATTCTTCCTAAATATTTTTTGAATACATTTTTATATAGATAGTTAAGATGGACAATATAATAATTGTAAATACTTAGAAATTTAAAAAACGAGTTATGCAAATTTGTATTTGTAGAAAACACTTTAAAATATATAACAAAAATTCTCTCCAAAGATTTCATCTTATGCTCATATAACCACATCCAAATATCTACTTGCATAAATAAATAAATATATATACATGTTGCTTAAACACTAAAGATTTATTTTTCTCTAATATTAAGATTTCTCAAATATTCAGATTGGTAAATGAAAATGAATATACTGTGTAACACACACACACACACATATATATATATATATATATATAGTAATTTTGTTATTACAATGGTTTATAAAAGAAATATATCACTACACAAAAAAATTACATGTTAAGAAAATTAGTGTTCTTCATTTTATATTTAAAAAGCACATGGTGAAAATGATTTATTTTAAAAAATGATATATTTAAGTTGAAATATGAAGTTGAACATTTAGGCTGCATGAAGGACATTGTTGCATTATGTCGTGTGTGCATGTGTGTGTGTGAATATTATGTCAATTATATATAAATAAAGAATGTAATATATTTGCAGATGATGTAGTCTATTACTATAGATTCATTTGCAAAATTCATCATACTTAATATACAATGAAAATATACAAACAAACCCTTACATTTTAATATGCACTTAAATTACATTATTAGGATTAAACCTTCACACATATGCAATAAGTTATACATGTGATATCAAGATAACCATTGAAAACAACATAAATATAGGATTTATAAAATTCATGAATAGAAACTAACACCCTAAGATAGACATGTGATGTCTACACAATGAATGTAAAAAGAAAACTCAGAAACAAGTTTAAGAATTAAAAACAACTCCAAATTGTTCCACTTTCAAAAATTCTTGATGAAGCTAAATAAATAATAGAATTTACAAAAGTGTTCTTACCTGTTACTTATTTAATAACAATAATAATAATAATATATATAGGAAAAGCCACTAAAAAGTTGTAAGTTTAAAAATGGATTTTTTTAAAAGTATTTATTTATTTCTATGATTATATTTGATATTTCAGACTGTCCTTGGCCTTTCATCAGAAACAAATGATTTTAAAATTTAAATTAGAAGCGTTTTCATGAGGAGTGTTCATAGAGAGATTGTTTACATCATATATATATATATATATATATATATATAGATAGATAGATAGATAGATAGATAGTGGAAATTCAAAATGTGTGTGGATTAATTCAAAGCCTACTTGAAAATTACAACTTGATTGAATTGAGCTGTATCACCTCCTAGATATTAGCAAGATTCACAAAAAAGTAGAGAATTTCTTCCAGGTGAAACGAAGTAAGTATCCATATTTTATAAGATAGTAGTTTTCTAAGTTTATATGTGGCAAAAGGCTAAAAGTAGGAGAAAATCAGTGAGGATCAAACTTATTATTCAGTCATAATTGATCTACTAACACAAACATGCTGACCATTACACCATATCAGAGTGCAGAAATGATTCTCTAAGCATAGCTTAGATGGGACACAAGGTCAGAAGTATGAGGCATCACTATTCTGTTCTAACTGATCTAGAAAAAATAATTCTTAAGTGTTATACCATGTTGAAATGCTCAACAATCTTCTAAATAATAAAGTAATTTAAAATAAGTTCATAAGATTTTTAGTCCTGTGAGCAATGTCAAAGGGTTTTACAAAGAGAAAACAGTAAAAGTAATCTTGCATTCACTTACGCACAAATACCCTTGAGAAAGGTATTAATCTGACTCTTACCTCCAATTATGGGTTAAATAATAAGATAGACTGGGTTCTATAGCCTTGGCTGGCAACCAGTCAACCACAGAAAGCAATGGCAACCTACTGCGGGATAATCTTCTGCCCAGTCAATCATGTCTCTTTTGAAACATGATAGCCCAAAGCATGTATCATGTATGGCACTTAACTGACTGACTGAATAATCACATTATGGTTACCATAATGTAATTACCGCTCAAACTATTTTCACTTATGTATGGATACACTGTAAAAATAATCCAAGTGTATGCACCAACTTAAAAAATTCAAATCAGAATATTTAAGCCTTTTCTGACAACACAAGTAACATTATAACAGAAAATATACAAATTACACAATTTTTTATGGGCTACCTCAATGCAAAAGTAGGAACAGGAAAAAAAAATCTAGTCTAAGAAAATTTTGGATAAAAAGAGAAATAGGAAGTTGAAAAATAGTTAACACTTTAGAAAGACAATTTCTCAAAAGTAATCAGGTTTTCAAAGACTAAACAAATAAAAGACTGAAACTGTCCTAATAATTACTGGTAAAACCAAATCAATAAAATTTGCAACATTTATAAAAAAAATTTCATATAGGAAGTGATAAGAGAATGGTAGCTGGCAGTACCAAATTTTTACTTTAAAATTCAGAGAAACAAAACAGCCATTAGAAAGAAAACATAAGGTCAGAGAGAATATTAGTGAATTTTAGGTAAAAGTAAAGAAAAATTGAATAGCAAAATTTGGTAACTATAATTAAGAAACCAACACAGATAACAGAAAACAAATAGAAATAGTAATAACTAAGAGAGATAACAAGGTCAGCATGAAAAATAACGAAACAGTGAAGAAATATAGTCTTAAATACTAAAAGAGATAAAAACTGAAAATACTGTAAACTCATAAAAAATGAAGCAGAGAAAGGAAATATAAAAGATGCTAATTGTAAAAAATAGGAGTTTGAAACATTTTGGATCCATGGTCCTGATTGGTAAACAGTAAAAAGCTGTGTTCTGGGTGGTGTATTGACCCACAAATATATTTAATGACGACAATGAAAAGAAAACAAATGAAGGCTTGAGTATAAAAAGATATTGTTAAGTTTAAGTTTGCTATACATAAACAAAAATAAATGTACAGTGCATTAGGCAAAAAAAATAATTCTGCAAGATCATGTCGAAGGTGAGACTGTTTTGGTAGTCACTAGAGAGTATTGTTCTGAGAATTTTAGTTTCATGGTTGCTGAAGGACATTGTCCTGAGAAGGACAATTTTGTGGTCACTGGAGAGTGTTGTTCTGAAAAAGGCAATTTTCTGGTTGGTGAAGAGTGGTGTTCTGACAAAAACAGTTTGCTGCTGTTGTGGAGTAATTTTAACACTGAAGGTTATAATTGTGCTATGTCGGTTGCTAATCAACTTAACATACCCAAACTGTTAGGAACTTGGTATTCTTTCACTGAAAGCTGATTCCTTAGTATTTGGCTAACTGCCAACTAATGTCAACTACCTATTAGTTCGACTGAACTCTAATAGAAATCTAAAGAACTACTATGAGCTTCTTAAGTACTTCTTCCATTAACTTCCTGTTAACTCTTATTAATATAGGAGGGATTGTCCATAATCTGAGGAATAGGTGTGTTTCACCATAACAGTTGCATGTGATTGCCAAGTATGGTTGGAGCAAGAAGCCTACAGGAGCTAGCTAGAGACTTACTGGAGCAATGGCCAATGGCAACTGGAGATAATGATGGTTGTCTCACTAGAACTGCTGCTGGAACAGATACTACACACTGATCTGAGTCATCTAGGCCACAGAATTCTTGGGTATTTACCCATGCTTCCAGACACTGAGGCAGGATGTGACACAAGGTCATTTTGCATACTTTGGGTTAAAGGCCAAAATTTCCTCAACACCTGCATGTGTGAGAATGAGAACTATACTTTGACTGTGGTGTGGAAGGCTTGTTTTTGATTGTTTGTTGTTTTTTAGTGGCAAGTGGCAGACAAAACATAACCAGCAGTGTTGATTCAAGATATAAAAAAATATCTTGAATCAACACTGCTGGTTATGTTTTTCCTGCCACTTGTTTTTAAAAAATGTGAGCATGCTGACAAGATATGAAAACTCTATTGAAAGGTGAAGTGAAAGAAGATGTTTAATATAACCAATGAGTACTGTACTGAAAAATGAGATTAGAAATGCTACCAAAAGTCATTTCAGCAGATATTAGTGTGATTTGTGAGAGAAAAATGGATGAAATGCAGTTTAGAATCCAAAATGAAAAATAGACACATAAAAGAACAGGTAAATATGGCACAGCTACAAACATTTCAAAGAATTCTACAAAGAACGAAAACAGTGAAAAAGGAAATACTTAAACATTTCAGTTAGTAGATTATAATACTATTCTATCCATGAAATAATGAAGACCTTGGTGATTATTGTCTTATCTCATCATTATAAATCATATACAGATTGTTTTCAGAAATACTAGCAAATAGACTAAGAAATACCTGAAATAAGATCAAATAATGATTAACATATTCTGAATATGTGAGTCATTAGGAAGTTTTAATGAAAATGACAATGAAATGGACAAATTCTTAAAATTAAAAAGAGACTGTTTCTTTTAAAGAACACAAAATAAACTAAAAAAACACCTTGAAAAATTTAATACAGACATTATGTAAAAGAAAAGAAAGATAACTGTGAATAGAATGCCTAAAGAGTTTGTATTGATAGATAGCAGAGTGGAGAAAAAGAGATGGTAAAGCAACAAAGTTGCTCAGAGTTACAAGGAACAGGAAGATGTGAAGAGCCATTACTGCTGATGTTCTAAAGGGACAAAACATCAGATAACTGAAAGACTCATCAAACAAATGAAAGATCAACTGTATGATAAAATAATTTAACCCAATAAATTATGTAGTAGTATTTAACTCACTGAAAGGGCAGGGTAAAATCTACATAAATGTTTTTGTGTATAGATATAATAACAATGCAGAAATAATTCAACTAGATCAACATACAAATAAAAATTGGTGGAAAGGAAGTGAGGCAAAGGGGAATCATACCACTGAAGCTATTTACACTAACTCTTGAAAGTATATTCTGAAAAATCAATGAGGAAGTGATAGAAATAAATTGCACAGAGAAAATTTTAACCACCTTTGAATTGTTGATGAATAAAATTATACCAGAAAGATAGAATGAATTACAAAAAATGACCTAAATCTGGGAAGTTTTAATGTTTAAAAATAAACCAATCAATTTTAACAAATATTAAATTGTTACAAATATAATAACTGCTTGAAATGTTTGATTTTGGAAAAGTCATTTTAACATAACATTCATGGTATATATTACGTAAATTTTGGTATAACTTAAAATGAATGTATGCTCTTTAATAATTTTTAACTTATTTTCATTCAGAAATATTCTTGAAACATAGAAGCCCTGAATTATGAACATGATAAAACATAATCTTATTCTATATTTCTTGCATGAGTTCAAAACTTTGACACAGTTCCTCACAAACTTTTGCCAGTATCAACAGAAAATAGGAAGATGAGTCCACAAGTGATCAGACAGTACAAAGGTGGTTCCAGTAATTCCAAACTGGTGATGATAGCCTTGAAGCTGAAAAAGTAGAGGACAGTCGTGCAGTTTTGACGATGAACAATTGCAAGCAGATGTTGAGCAAAACCCATGTTGAAGTGTCAGAGAAATGTCCCAAATGCTTGGTGCCAGCAACATTCTCATGCCATTTGCAAAGATTTGGCATGGTGAAAAAGCTTGATAAATGTGTTCCTCATTATCTCAATGAAAATCAAAAATTTTGGCATTTTAAAGTGTGCTCAATACTCTTTATGTATTACACCAATGGTCTCTTTCTTGACCAAATTGTCACTTGTGATAAAAAGTTGATCTTTTATGATAACATTAAACAATCAGGTCAATGGCTTGATTGTAATGAGTCCTCCAACATTTTCCAAAGTTGCATCAGCAAAAGATTATAGTGACTGTCTGGTAGTATGCAATTGGTGTTATCCAATACAGCCTTCTGAAAGCAAATTAAAGCATTAATGCAGAGCTTTACTGCAATCAACATGTGGAAATGCATGCACACCTTTGAAAAATGAGACCTACATTTGTGAATTGACGAGGTCAGATACTACTCCATGATAATGCACAGCCACATGTTGCAAGAATGATGTTGCAAAAACTCACAGACTTGGAATACAAGAGTTTACCACATCCTCCATAGTCTCCTAATCTGTCACCCACTGATTCTCATTTTGAAGCACTTAAGGACATTTTAAATGGTCACACTTTTAGGTCTAAACCAGAGATGGAATTAGCTTTCAAAGATTTTGTTGCATTGCAGCCAATAACTTTTTATCAACGAGGAATAAATGATCTCATCAGTTGATGGCAGAGATGGATAAATGTTCAAGGCTCAAATTTTTACTAATTTCAGCATTTTTACAGTTAATATTTCAAAAATAAAATTATTTTTCTGAAATCGGCCAACCTAATTATAAAGAATCAAAAGAATTGATGAAACACTGCAATAAGTCCAAGAATAGATATCAAATGGCATTAATGATAAACAATGGAAATAAAACAATACAGATTAACAGCATCAGCACTTCCAGCCTGTGGAACTCCTTTTCATATATTTGCTTCCCTGAGAGTTACAGTCTCTAAAAGTGCAACATCAATTGCCATCTTCTATCTTTTGGATTCCCAACTGTTTCTTATCCTTTCTTCAACATCCTGATAACTTGCTCCCTGTTTCTTTTTCTTTCACTGTAACTCCTGGCACACCAGTCGCAGTACTGCCTTGCTTGAGGTGAAATGATTATCATAAAAAATATGGCTGAGTAGTCAGAATGTTCACTTTTAAACAATGAAACCTGGCCTCAAATCTCTCCATGGTCTTTTTTTTCATGAAGATGATTCTTCATTTTATCAACCTGGAAAGGTGATCCTAGCATGCAGAGAAAACTGGTCTGCACTGAGAAGACTGGGATACTCAACTCTAAGCTATTTCTCATTAGGCATCACAAGAAAAGTTATGAACAAAGTTCAGTAAAACCTTTTAACATGTACACATTTGGTTGTGATAAATATACTGTATACCCGAATACAAAGGTGTATTAGCACAGCCAAGGATGCATTCCAGAAACTGAATAGAGTATTATGAGAAGAAAATTTTGCTAGAAGCAGAGAAGAGAGTACTGGATTGCTATGTGATACCTGTCCTTCAAAATGGCAGTAAATGCTGGACAATCTCATCAAAAATGAAGGAAGACTTGAAGCATCCAAAATGTACTTCTACAGAAGGATGCTGAGGATATCACACACAGAACATGAGCAATGACAAAGTTTTGGAGAGGAGGGATACTAAAAAGAAAACTGATACTTAATATCAGAAAAACACAGATGGAGTTAATGGGACATGGAATGAGGACAGGGAGCTTGGAGAATCTGATGCTAATGAAATGGATAGAGGGAAGGAGAGATGAAGGAAAGCAATGTGTGACATATTTGATAAACCTTGAGTATATGAATGGTGGAGCAGGGGTTGAGTATAACAACAGGAGGAAGTGTCTTAAGAGTTACAAGGGATAGGGAAATGTGGAAGGCCATGACTGCCTATGTCCTGAAAAAACACAGCATATAGAAGATACCCTTATCAGACTGAGTGTTATGATAAGAATAAGCTTCATATATTTGTACCCCAGCATCACTTTGTTGGTATGCTGATCTCTTTCACTCAATAATAATAATAAGTGAGAGATAATACATAAATCTTAGGAAATGATACAGAAATGTAAAAATAATCCTCCAAGAAAGAGCTTACATGATTGGGTATTTTTGTATGCAGTAAAATAAGCACAGAATGCATTTTTAGAATATTTATATAGTTTCCATGTTTGGATGTGCATTCTAACGAGAATCACAGTGCATTTGGGGTACAAAAGACTTATCCTCAATTTTAATAACTACAGTAGAGACAGAATATAGCAGCAAAAAATATTTGTAGTAACAGTAACTGTTTAAATAATGAGTGTCATTAACAGAATGGTTATGTATAACAACTCACTTAGTAATTCTTTGTCAGTAATATTAGTGAAAGCAGTTGAAAACAATAGTTACTCAAATGATGATCAAATGCATATAAATATCTGCAAAAAAATTTTGCTAGTTACTTTTGCCTGTAAATCAAATAAGTTCTCCATTGTCAGTGCTATGTCCCAGGTGAAAGAACTATTAGTAAAGGGAGAAGGAAAGAGAAAAAAAAGGAAATAACAGTAGAATAAAGAAAAAGTGAAAGTTAGACAAAAAAGAAAAAAGAGGAGTAAAACAAGAAAGAGAATATCAGAAAAGGACAAGAAAAAGAGAAGATATAGAAGGAAAGAAGAAAGAAGTGAAGAATGTGGAAAAGAAAGAAGATAAAATGTGGAAAAAAAAAGAGAAGAAAAATAACAGAAAAGACATTAGGTAAGAAGAAAGATTAAAATAGAAAAGAAAAGAAATAAAAAAGGCAAAAAGAGTACAAAAAAAAAGTTGTGAAAAAGAGAATGATAGAGTAAAAAGGAAATGGACAAAAACATTTTAAGGTAAAAGGTGAATGAAAGATATTTATTTATGAAAAATATTACCAGTGGGAGTAATAAAAATATGAGTGTCAGTAAAACATTGATAGACCAAAAAAGTGAAAATAAGCAGTTTAATAATATTAACAATATACATGATTTAATATTAATTCAGATTTTATAGGAAAGCAAGCAGTGGGCACCAAGAGAGATATTAAGATACAATGGAAAAGTTTTTAAAATATTCTCATGAATTGAAAGTCATCAGGGCACTGTCCATGATATTGGAATTCTTTGGAAAGTCAACATAAACATATTAAAACTTTAACAAATTTGAAAACCACTCAGTGTGCATTACAATATTATGCAATAAAAATACAGGAATCTATACCATAAGTAAATGGATATTTTCTTTCATTGAATTCTATCAAGAATTCTGATACAAAATGGGGATTAGTCTTGACATTGTTTTGAAAATAATACTATAGGCAAGATTAGTAGTTATCATTGTTGTAAAAATAGTAGCAGTAAAAAATATCAGGGATTAGTTATCATTATTAAAATCAATGAACCAACTTTGAATTCTTATATAGACTGTGTGAATATCTGGGATGAAGACTTATCATTTAACTGAGTGACAAGTGATCTATGCTTAATAAGAACAGGATGAGATATTCCTAGTCATGGACTGGAGAATGAGAACAATCTACCCACAAAATCAAAAAGAGTTCTGTTTGAAATTCCCTGTAGACTAGCACCTGAAAAAGGTCAGAGGAAACAATGGTCAAAATATAATGATAGCAAAAATTAGTCCAAGTGTAAAAAATGTCAATAAGACTTTTTGACATTCAACTTAGGTCTAGCAAAGAAAAATTCCACTTCTCCCAGCACTCCATTGCCAGAAATCTAGACAAAAAGTTACTGGTATATCATGATGACAGATTCATCTGGAAAATTGTTCTCTTGTAATACTTTTTAGGAAAGGAAGTAAGTGGCACAACCAACTGTCAACCATGACGGGGGCCATTCAACACATCAATTCATAGGAAGTATATACATTATTAGTTCTTAATATTGATGAATGCTGAGTAAACTTATTTCCCATCCTCCAGAATTACAGGAGGAATATACTGTATCTTTGTGCCACAGTCACACAAGATAAATAAACACAGGTCATATATTCTCTAGATTAATAAACATAAGTTACTTGACGTTGAGTGTTGATGAAAAAACTATTTTTTTGTGCCTTCAGATTTCAGTTTTTACACTGAATAACCACAATTTAAGTTCCAGTGACAATTATAGAAATACTTAATATAATATTTTAATGAGCATCATCGTTTTTGCCAGTTTCTTATGAATTTTAAAAAATTAGCCAAGTAAGCAAATCTCATTTCAGGCAATTTATGTAATAATTTTTCTCTCTTCTTCATTTATTATGATTGTTAAATAAATTTTGAGTTATTTCTGCTGTCTTTAAAAGTAGTCGGTTTATACTTTTTAATTTATCTTCCAGGAATTGAAGAAGACTAATGACATTATTAACAATTTTAAGATGACACAGCCATTTTCTGAGTGCTGCTTCAAAAATGAGTCAAATAACCAAGAAATGGTGGAAATTTATAGGAAAAAAACGAAAAGCTATTTTTACTTCAATTTTTATGGTAATCAAAGTAACAGTGTCGCAATAACAAAAGACAGCCTGTTTTGTGATGAAGGAATTTTTCAGACTGAATTTCTCTGACAAGGATTTAATGGAGATACCGGGAAGAAAATGGTCTGATCTTCCATTTATGGAAGGACTAAATACTTTGATTGCTGTCATGAATTCAACTCTTGAGTCATATCAAATTTTTATTGAAGAGTAGTGAGGAGAAGAGCATGGCCATTAACCTGATTGCAGCTTCAAAGATTTGGTCACTGATGAATGATATTTGAACAGGAATAACAACTCTTCATTTGTATGCATACACATATCTTCCAATCAGGAAAAAGAAAAGTAATTTTTTCACAATGATTTCTAAGCTTCATCATAAAAATGTTTTTTCTAATTTTAAATTTTATTAAAGTAAATTTAAAGAAATTTTTTTCAGTTTTTTCCACAAATCATCTTAAGACTTTAAATAGAGTTTTTGTCACTAGTACACACACAATACAAGGCTCATGAATCACTCAGGGTAGAGATTACTGAATGAGGTATGTGACATAAACATGACAGGAGAAAGTAGAAAATGAGAATATTGAACATAGATAATTACTGATGCTAGACTTAAAAAATTTAAGATGGTATTATTTGGAAACGTATCACTATCAGAGTATGTTCCACTAAGTAGGAGTTTTTGAGACAAAGCTTTTCTAAGTGGGACTTCCTTCTAGAAATACAGCAGGAATAATAATGGCTATATAAACAGCCTGGTGCATCTTAGCTCTAATGGTTTAAACCAATGGAACCAAAGAAAAATCAAATGAAAATAAGATGATCAGCAGTGGTATATAAAGGTGAATATAGGTGTGTGATTTCATTCATCAAAATTTTTTTTTACAGTGGCATATAGCATGACACTAAACATTGAAAATTATCTTCTTCAGGGTGAAAGTTCCATCTTCAAGACAGTGTTTTAGCTATCAAACACATAATGTTACAAAGTAAAAAGCTATGACAAAAAATAGTTATGTTTAAATTCATTCTTCAGCAAATTTTAGTTTTGAATTTTAAAAACTAATTCAATTTTTAAAAATACAGAAGGCTATTTTTAAAAAATTGTTCTCATTCTGAATATTTCTTATTTTTTGAAGGAATGTTATCAGATATAAAAGTTTTAAGAATCCATTCACATATAATAATTAAAACGTTCTGTAGTAACCCATAGTCTTAAGATTTGAAGAGCTCTTGACATTATCAAGATAAAAAGAATAAATCAAAGAAAGAAGATGTTGATCACTACTCTTTCCAAAATAAAGTATTTTTGATAAGAAATTAAGTGAAAAATAGGAACTCGATAACTCAGTAAATGTGATATTTTCAAGGAATGATCTTAATAAGCCAAGTATAAAAAATAAAACAAGAAACTAATAATTAAAAATCTGACAGAACTGTGTTCACAAAAAGACAAGGGACAAAATCCAGAAAAATATTGCTTATTCAGAAGAACCAACAAAACTGAGTTGCTAATACGCTAATAATATACAGAAAATAAAAACTTCAGTGAAAGAAAGACAGAGAATATGCTCAATAAAACATTGTGGGGAAGAAAAGCAACAAAGATGATGAGGATAATCCAAAAACCCCATGAATATTAAAACAAAAGAATAGAAAACAGTTTGTTGCCACATTTGGTCTTGTACTCCTCCTATATATTTAGAGATTCTTGATCAAATCCAAAAACAAATCTGCAATGTTACTGGCCCTGACCTGGCATCTTGCCTGGAGTCAATTTCCCGCCATCATAATATAGCATCCACGTACCTTTTCTGTAAATACTTTCATGGTAATTGTTCTGATGTGCTTTCCTCTATGGTAACTAGACTTTACTGATTTAAGTCCAATATTAGATTTGCTGCAAGATCTCTTCAATTTATAGTTTAAATGGTCAGATGTAATTGTAAGTTCTAAGCTAATAGTTACTTCTTTTATACTTCTGATTTATGGAACTTTTCTAAATTCTTGCTTCTCAGCCAACTTTGATTTTCAATAATTTAAATCCCATCTCAATCATCATTTACTGTTTTCTTAATCCCTGTTCTTCTATTGTTCTCTCTCCTTAGTAGTTTTAATGCCTTTTTGGGATGAAATGATTGAAAAAAAAAAAAAAAAGCTGACAACTCAGCTTCATATAAGATTTAGGAGTAAAATAATGTTTCTGATTCATTTTCTCTCTTTCTCTATATATGTTACCCTGTCCTCAGACCTCAAATGGAAGCACTATATTGAATCCATAGCAAAATCTACTGCTAAGAAGATTGGGTCACTATGTCGATCCAGGATGTTTTTTCCACCTGAATCCATCCTGCATATATACAAGTCAACCATCCGTCCGTGCATGGAGTACTGCTGCCATTTATGGTCAGGTGCCCCTGCCGTTCTCCTCAGTGTTCTTGACAAGCTCCAAAGGAGAGTCTGTAATGTGATAGGTACTGATCTGGCGACTCATCTGCAGCCACTTTCCCACCGTCGAAATGTGGCCTCCCTCTGTCTCTTCTATAAATACTTTCATGGCTTCTGCTCGGATGAGCTTAAGTCACTGATGCCTCCTCAACAGGTGTTTACCCGTTCAACCAGACTGGCAACTGGGTCCCACCCATTCACAGTCAGGTTAGCCAAACGCAGACGACAATTCTACTCCTGCAGCTTCCTCTCTCGCACTTCCCGCCTGTGGAACTCACTCCCGTATTCTTGCTTTCCTGACGGCTACGACCTCCAGAAATTTAAAAGCAAAGTTAATACTCACCTACTAACCACTGGCCTCTAGCTCTCTCCCCTCTCCTGTATAACCTTCCCTTTCTCTCCACCCATGTACCTGTCATTGCACCTGCTTTCTCAGCTTTCTATTGTTCCTTTCTAACTAGCTTGTACTCCTCACTCTTTTCTAATTAATCTTTTTACATTTATGTAACCCCCTGCACATCAATGGCGTTTCTGCCTTGCTCGGGGTGAAATGATTAAAAAAAAAAAAAATGTATGCATGTGTAAAGGGCACATAGGTTAACAAGTTAATGCCCAAAAAAAATTTAAATAAAATGTCAGTCATTATTTATTTTCTTCTTTATTCTTTTCTTCTTGATTCTACTTCATTTATTGTTCTTTGCTCCTTAATTATGTTTATCTTTTATTCTTTCACACTCAGTAACCCTTGCGTCAAACTGACTTTATTGCCTTGCTCCTGAAAAAATCATTTTTAAAAATCTGCACAGAATTAGCAAGAATTTGTGCATTTGTTAATATCTCAAATAAAAGCACATAGCAAACAACATAAAAAAACATGTACAATTCTTGTATCCAAGTAACGATCATTAAGTAGCTAATATCTCCGCGGTCATATTCATATCCTAATAGTTAATGATGTAATCTCATATCAGCAGAAACAGAAAAATTCATAGTATATGCTAAATTAAGACTCTTTTGTATAAACTACCAAATAGAGAAAAAAATGTTCTTCAGCATGAAAGTCTGTAACTAACATTGGACAAGCATCTGAGATTATATTTTAAATGAATTCCATGTCCAATAAAATCAAAAGTGTTTCTTTGCTTGTTATATTGCATGGTGTAAAATGATCATTAATTTGATAGGAAAAGAAAGTTTTAACCTCAAATTTCCATGAGACAAGTTAATTAGACACCTTTCAAATGGTGTACATTCCATGGCCTTTTTGCCCATGAGTATATTATCAAATTAGTTGATTACTAGGTATAATGAATATCCAACAAGCAATAATTGGTTTTTCTTCAATTCTGTGGGCTTTAAGCTTGTTAATTTGCCTCTGGTTTATCTGGTTAGAGAGACCTAATTGGACTAAACAGCAAGGAATAAAGTATGTAATAACATGATCTTGGTGTCTGTAGACTGTGTTCAAATATACAGTAAAACATACATTCTCATTTTTAAGGCCTGACAGAAGAGAAATTGAAAAATTTCCCATAATATAATTATCCACATAAATATTCACTCTGAAAACAATGCAAAAACAGTAACAAAACATACACCCACAATTGCATCAATATGCAAACAAATTACTGATGAACTAGTTTTCATTTGACTTTTTGCTCACCATTTTAGAAGTATACCAACTTTGAAATATATAAATATGCAAGAATTACTCTCTTTCTGAAAATTGATTAAACATTTTCTAATTTGTAAGACTTTATTTGAAATATGTAAGTGTAAACTTTAAATGCACAAAATATATAGCTGATTATGTGTTGAATGATATATATATATATATATATATATAACTATGTTAACTAACACATATACATATGGAAATACACACATATAAAAATATTACTTGTGTGTTAATAAAACAGTGCTCAATGTAGTATAACCTGAGCTATTATATATATATATATATATATATATATATATATATTTAGAATTTATCAAATATATGTTATAATATCACTAGAAATTCTCATATATTATAAATTCTAAATAAATATAATTCGCTCTACTTTGTGTTGAGGACATTTTTTAAGAATAGTGTTTTTTTGGTATGGAATTTTATTCCATCCATACCTACCCTATACTTCTATATATATATATATATATATATATATATCATTAAATAATGAATCAGAGCAGTATGGTTATTGGGCGTGTATAATGATATACGTGCTAAAAAGTCTGCCTTCTTCCACTGAATGCTCGTAGCCCAGAGCTAGATTTGCCAACTGACAATTTGGTTGGGTTTCAATCCTGGGTAAAAAAGCAATCGGAGTCTAACCATACTGATGAGCTGTGATACAGTGAAGCAGATCTGTCTGCGGATGACTATATATATATATATATATATATATATATATATATATATATATATATATATATATATATATTGGGAGAATATGGTATACAAACTTTATACATTAGAAAAATAGTGTTTAAGAGAATGAAAAAACTGAAATGTATCAATCTGACATATTTTCTCCATCAAAATGCCTTCTTTAGACTAAATATTTTCAAATGTAATAGTACATATATATACATTTATCTAATGCATATGTACATGTATATACAGAGGATATATTTATATAATACATACTTCTAGACATGTATATATATATATATATATATATAAATAAAAATTTATCTACTACATATATATATTTATATATATATATAGATATATTTATCTAATTTGTATACACACACATACGTTTTATATATGCATATATAAAACCGAATATAGTACATAAACTCTATAGATGAATGGGAGATAATTGAGTAACAAAATGGAAAAATATTATATGACACATTTCTCACATCAAAAAAAACTTCTTCAGATAATATTGTTTGCACTGAAGGGATCATATACATACATATCATAGATATGTCGAATTCTACTGTGCAACACACACACACACATATATACATAAACATGCAGATATATATGTATGTATGTAATAGATCATATGAATATTATATATATTTTCTTTTCACCTACATATATATATACCATCAATAAAACATGTCTCATTGAATCTTTCCATTTTTTCTTGCTATATATATATATATATATATACACACAGATATAGATTGAAATGATGAGTGTGTTTGGAACCAAAGGAAATAAGTTTAGTGTGCAGCCAAAGTGGAAGCCACAGTAAGTGAGTCGGAACATTTCAGCCTGAGTGTCCAGTTACAGACTCAAAAATTCTTGATAAATCTGATCTGAAGTAGAAAGTTGTCTTGCTTCCCTTATCATTGCTTGGTGAAGGGTGGTTGAGGGTGTCAAGTATATCCAAGATAATACTCATGTACATACATACTCTGGTAAGCAAATAATTTCACCAGCACATATACACACAGGCACACATTTTATGAGCTTTGTGCATGTGCGGTTTTCTGTTCCATCTCTTAACAGCGATCTTCAGTTGTGCTGTCTCAGAAGGGAGCTCACTGTAATATCCTCAGGCATTTCCCATATGGATCTGATGTATCTGTTAATTTTCTTGTCTCCTGAACTTGGAACTTAGCAATTTCTTATATGTTTCCTTCACTTTCATTTTTTTGTTCATTTTTTTAATTTATATCTTTAATCATTACTCTGAAGCACAAGTGGATCATCAAATGGAGCCATCTGACTCTACTGGGGCCATATTGACAGAAAAATATTCTAGTAAGGTCTCAAAACAGTATATTGGTTCCAGCTGATGATTGTGGATGTCTGGAAGGTGAATTCTGTTATTTGCATGCAAAAAAATGTACATTGTTTATAAACAATTCCTAGCTTCCAGAAAATAACAATGTCTACGACTCATGTCATGACTCTTGTAATCCATTAACATTACAAGATTAACATGTATACAGCAACAGTATCGGGAGGACAAAACAGCATGACAAAGCCCATCACTCATCAAACTTATATTGCAGACAATGTTTTTCTTCTTTAAAATTGGTTCCTACCCAAGGCTATAGAATTTTTATTTTTTAGTTGTTTTTCACTTAATTTCTTGCTAGAGAAATTCTTTATTTTGGAAAGAGCAATTATCAACATTTTCTTCCTTTCATTTATTCTTTTTTTTTTTAACTTGATAATGTCAAGAGCTCATCAAATCTTAAAACTATGAGTTACTACAGAACATTTTAATCATTATATATGAACTGATTCCCAAAAACCTTTGTATCTGATTAAATTCTCTCAAAAAATGAAAAATATTCACAATTTTTTTTTAAACAGCTTTCTGTATTTTTAAAAACTGAATTAGATTTTAAAAAGAATCTTTAAAATCGAAAACTAAAATTTGTTAAAAACTGAATTTAGACAGAAATTAATTTTTTCACCATAGCTTTTTACTCTCTAACATTACATATTTGATATTTTGAAAAACAGTGTTGAAGATAAAACTTTCTCTGTGAAAAAAATAACTTCCAATGGTTTATGTCATGCTATATGCCACCATAAAAAAACTGTTGACAAATAAAATCACACACATATATTCACTTTTATATACTAATGCTGACCATTTTATTTTCATATGATCCTCTCTTCGGTTCCACTGGTTTGAACAATTACGCCTAATATGCACCATGCTGTTTCTACAGGATTGAATCATTCTTATTTCTGCTATATTTGTAGAAGGAAATTCCACTAAGTCAGCTTCTTCCTAAGACCTTGCAGGTACTATAGTACAGAATGATTGTAGAAATACTGTTCATTTTGTGACATGGCAAAACCATTTAAAATTTCTCTTCTTGATGGTGACTATGAGGTCTTTCAATAAGCATGTTTATTTCTTTTCTCTTTCTATCAAGGTAATGTGTAAGATCTTTCTTCAAAAAAAGAAGATGTCTGTCTAACATTTTGTTTCATGCAGTTGTTCTTGTCATGGTTTTTATTTCTTTTCATTCATTTCATGTTTGGTGTTGCCAATAAGAAATAACCATTCCTAGTTTTTGTCTTTTGTTCATTTCTTTGAATGCTTCAAAATTCAATTGTGAATATTGAACATCAAACATCATCTGATTCTAACACTTTAACCAATGCACTGTACTTATACAGTAGTACCATTCCATCATCTCTCTATATATATCAGAATAAACTTCTGTATTTATCAATATTTCGTTAACCTTCTGAACAGCCACAAGTTCCTCTTAAACGACATCATATATTGCTTGACTTTATTCACTTAATATTAATTCATTTTGTTTTTGGTCTGTATATTTTTATTAATTTTATTAATTTTATTATTAATTTTATTAATTTTATTAATAATTTTATTAATTTTATTAATTTTATTATTAATTTTATGAATTTTGTTTTTGGTCTGTATATTTTTAGAAGAAATATTTTATTTTATTTAAGTTTATATTTTCACTTTAATGATTGGAGTTTAGAGAAATGGGCATAGATAATACTGCTCATTAGATGTGAGCAGTCAGTACATCGTAATTTTGAATTAATGAAATGCCAAATTACAGGGTGTCCCTTTTTGATGTTTGCCATTAAAGACTAAATGCAAGCAACCAAACAGATGAATAAACAAATAATAATTTATGTGCACAACAATAAATCACATCACAGGTTTAAACAAAGGAGGCAATATAAATCTATGTTTATATTTAGTCATTAATTTATTCTTATAGTTACTTTTAGAAAATTCTATTTCCTATTATCTTGAGATTATATTATACAGTTTTTTACTTTGATTTATATAGCTCTTATTATATACTCATTAATGATTCTTATTTTTTTTTATATTTGTGATATATTACACTTGTGTGAAAGGAGCCATTGTTGATATGTACAACTAGCTAAGAAGAAAAATATGAAAAAAAATTTTACCCAAGTATTTTTTACATGGATCCAAAGATCTGGATATATAAATCCACAACATACTCATTAATAGCCTCATCCAATTTTTGTTAAAAAATGCTAAAAAGAAAAGTGAAACCATTAATAACAAAAAAAAAAAATAACATTGAATATATATATATATATATATATATATATATAAATTTGCAACTAGGTCCCACCCTTTTACTGTGAAACCAATAAATTATAAACACAAATTTTACTCCATCAGCTTCTTTCCTCGCACTTCCTGTCTGTGGAATTCTCTTCTGCATACTGGCTTTCCTGACAGTTACAATCTCCAAGAATTTAAATGCAAAGTCAATAGTCATCTCCTGTCTCACTAACTTACATCCTATCTCTCATGCTTTTTTACATCCACCCCACTCTCATCAGTACTCTCTTCCCTCTTCTACTCTCTTTCTGATACCTCCTGTAACCTCTCACTCCTCATAACATTTCTCCAATGTAACCCCCTGCACAACAGTGGCAGTAAAATGCCTTGCTTGGGGCGACACAATTATAAAATATATATATATATATATATATATAATATAACCGAGTATTTACTCAGTGTGCATATTATATGTACACGTATTGCAGTGCTCTGATTGAACAGAATTGTAATATTTAAATTTGTGCTGACCACGTTTTAAAAAAAATAATTTCTTTAACATGAGATACATACATAAACAACCATAAAAGAAGGATGGTTTCTCAAGTACACAATTACATGTGTGTGTGTGGGCATGTGTATTTTAAAAATTACAATAATGTTAGCTTATAGTCCTCCATCAATGTACATATAATATGCACACAGAGTAAATACTCAGTTGTGTTATTGAACTATTATTATATATATATATATATGTGTGTGTGTGTGTGTGTGTGTGTATATATATATATATATATATATATGCCGGTTTCATGAAAAATAACAGACAAAGTATTATTAAGTTTTTTTATCTATTTTTTATGTGATCTTAGGATTTTTCTTTTCAGAATATGAATAATATAAAAAGTGTTCAACAGTTTGTTTTTTTTTCAAATGCATTTGGTTATGCCATTATCAAGGATGGATTTTATTTTGTGTGTGACTGAAAGTGTGTAGTGTTGATGTATCTGTATAGAGTCAGGTGTTTACATTCCAAACATGGTAAGCACATTGTAAGTGTGGGAAACTAGTCAGGTGTTTACATTCCAAACATGGTAAGCACATTGTAAGTGTGGGAAACTAGTCAGGTGTTTACATTCCAAACATGGTAAGCACATTGTAAGTGTGGGAAACTAGTCAGGTGTTTACATTCCAAACATGGTAAGCACATTGTAAGTGTGGGAAACTAGTCAGGTGTTTACATTCCAAACATGGTAAGCACATTGTAAGTGTGGGAAACTAGTCAGGTGTTTACATTCCAAACATGGTAAGCACATTGTAAGTGTGGGAAACTAGTCAGGTGTTTACATTCCAAACATGGTAAGCACATTGTAAGTGTGGGAAACTAGTCAGGTGTTTACATTCCAAACATGGTAAGCACATTGTAAGTGTGGGAAACTTTCTCTGTCCATGCTTCTCTAACCTTTGTCTATCCTTTGTAGAAAACATGGATTTTAAAAATGTAACCAAATCAAAAATATATATCCACTGTGTAGAACATATTTTCATTTTAGCTGACAACAAAAACAAAAGCAATAATCTTAAAACTACATGAAAAAATTTTCCATCATCCAAACACTTCATGCATAAACTTAGTCAAAAAAAATAAAATACCATTCTTGAATATTCTTGTGGAGTCTTGTAATAATACTTTCAATACTTCGTTATATAAAACACACACTAGTAAAAATTCTTGTCCTCTTAATTTTACAAATCATTGACCTCTTTGATGAACTTCATTACTTGAAACAAATTCTTGCAAACAATGGCTTCCCTAATCATCTTACTGTCTACTATCAAATTTTTCTTTCAAACATGACCAATAATCACAACCTAAACACTGGGAAAATAATAACATTAATATTTTCTACAAAAGACAAATGCATAGCAATTTTTTATATATAATAATTTCACCCCAAGCAAGGCAGTACTACCACTGGTGTGCAGAGGGTTACAATGAGAGGAGATGGAAGACAGAAAAGAAAATAGTACAGGTGATGCTGTAGAAAAGGTAATAGACAGGTGAGAGTCAAGGAGATAGAAGATGGCATTTAAACTTTTGGAAATTGTAGCTATTAGGAAAGCAAGCGAGTTCTACAGGCTGGAAGTGTAAGAAATTGGCAGCTACATTTACCTATTTTGATTGTAAAAGAATGGGACCTAGTTGCCAATTTAGCTGCACAGGCAAATTCATGGTGGTGGGGCACCAGAGAAAGAAGCTCGAAAATAGCTAGAGGTGAACATCCAAATTAGAACTGATTAAATTGCAGATCCTACTTCAGGTTTTAATTTTCACTTCAGAATATCATTCAAAAATACATAACTTTCATTGACTTAAAAAATTAAATTATGTATTACACAAAATTTGAAACTGCTAACCACATTAACAAAAATAACAATTCCCCCGCAAGAAATAAACTGCAGCAAACCAACATCATTTACAAATTTACATGTTCTTTGATGAACTGTGTTCTTGATCAGTCCAAATTTGTAAATAATTACACTGAACACACCACAATGTGGTTGATAAGAAGATCAACATTGCACCTCTCAGACCAGAATTCAATTTGATCTCATTTAAACACACACAGAGATCTACAAAACTATCTATAACATACTTGTTGATAACACATCAAAGCATCATACACATGCATAAAAGGCTAAAAAAAATGGAAGCATTTTTGATAAAAATGAAAAAAATCCGAAACTTAATAATATCAACTACAAACATGGCAACAAATTGCTGACCATGTTCAAAGATAAAAAAAAAGACGTATTCATTCATATGTCAAGTAAAATCCATCCTTGATAATGGCTAAAAGTATAGCTGAAAGCATTAAGAAAGACAGAACATTTTGACAAATAGAATTTAGGTTTTGAAAAAAATAAAATAAAATCATATGAAAAATTAAATAATCAACTTAACTGTAATTTTTAATAAAAACTGCATAAAAATAGACATTACTGCCCTATATATATATATATAGGCAGCAATCCTTCTTTTCTGCAAGTTTCATTAAAAATGACAGACAAGGTCCTGTGGTTAAGTTTTTTCAAATAATGTTGCATGTGATCTTATGATTTTTTTCTTCAGTACATAAATTACATAAAAATGTCTTAAAGCACTTACATAAGGAAAACATTTGAATAATTTTTATATAATTTATGTACTGAAAAGAAAAAATATTAAGATTGCATGAAAAATTATATAAAAACTTAAATACAGCAATTTTTTGTCATAAAACTTGCATATATATGTAATTTCTATAACAAAAGATGCTGTCAATTTCTATAAATATGTATTTATATATATATATATATATATATATATATATATATATATATGAGTGAAGAAGAGATGGCTTCCTGCCTATTATAAGTGTGAACTGAATATTAGATCCTGCCATTTGAACTCAGCTTAGTGATTCTACTTCCATGTTGATAACCTTTAAACCAACAACACTGATAATATGCAATTATTTAACTCAAGAGTATCATGATTACAAGAAAACAAGTAAGGTGTGGAGATTAAATACCTGGAAAGCTTTCTGCCAGAGAATGAAAAGTACAGCATTGAGATCTGAAGGCTCACTAGCATGGTCAAAGATGTATTTACAAAAACTAAGCAGAATATTGAGAGACAGTAAGATTTCATTAAAAACAAAGAAAAGAGTACTGGACTGTTATGTGATATCTGTCCTTCCATATCGCAATGAATGCTGAGCAATCTCATCAAAGATAGAGAAGAGACTCAAAACATCAGAAATGTGGTTCTACAAAAGGATGCTGAGGATACCGTGGAACGAATATGTGACCAATGACAAGTTTCTGGAGAAGATGCAAACAAAAATGAAACTCATACTAAACATCAGGAAGAGACAGCTGAAGTTTCTGGTTCATGTAATGAGGAAAAAGGGCTTGGTAAATTTAGTACTCACAGGACAGATTAAGAAAAAGAAAGACAGAGAAAGCAACATGAGAGATAATTGATTAGCTTGAGCAAGTGGATAGTGGAGCAGGGTTGAAGAAGAGAGACCAAGAGGAAAAGTGTTAAGAGTGACAAGCCATAGGGGTAAGTGGAGGTCCATGATTGCCTACGTTATGAAGGGACACAGCACATAAAGTAAAAGAAAGGACACAAGATTTTTAAATGTATTTTAAGTGAACTTCTGAATAAAATCAAAAATGTTTTTATACAAAAATTATAAGTGTAAAAGAGTTTTATAAAAATCTAAATTTCAAGAATTTATAGGAAAACACAGAATCAAATTACTAAAAGATAAATAACACATAATGGTTTAGGATAGGTTTGAAGGTAACAAGAGAAAGTGAAGACAAATGTTATCTTAAAAGAAAAATGCATTAAAACAGCAACAATGATGAAGTATTACAGTATTGACTGTAACAATTTGGGATTTTTTGTCAATAAAAACAAAAAAACTTAGGGAGTTAATGATAACTTCTTTTCTTCTATAATTGATTTTTGGATGAAATCTACATGGATGATAAGCTGCTTGGGCATCCTGAAGAATAAGCAGTCTGGCAGAAATGGTAAAATGTGTTTAAGTCCATTGGCTGTCATTATAAATCTTTGAGGTACATTTATCAAGTGCAATGAAATGGGAAAGGTAGATGATGCAGTGCTTTGCTCAGCATACAGAAAATGTTGAATCAAAATGGTGGAGCGATAAGACACTAAATGTGTGTAGAGAAATTGTAAAAGGCAGGATAGCCTGAATTGGATAAAACAGTTTCCACAGATGTCAACTAAAGAGAAACAGGATGAGGACATTGACAAAGAAAAAGCTTTAAAACAAGATAGTTCTCAAGAAATGGGTGAGCAGTTTTATAGTTTTGTTTCTAAATGTAATGAAAACAAATGAATGGCCAAAGACTTCTTTATGATGTGGAATGGATTTCCCATAAAAGCTATCAACCTCCATTTGTTAGAACAATCTGTCAGATATAGTGATAAGTTGTCTAAATGCTTTCTGTGGTCAGATATATTTCTTAGTTATTTCATTAATTTTACATTCTGTGACAGTTATCCGCCCTTGTTAACTCAATATAATATTATGGAAGAGTGTTGGAATGGGAAAAAAAATAAAGGTTTCAGTCTTGCTAAAATAATATGAGGACTGTGCAGAAATTATGAAGCCATTCAATAAAGTTAAAAAAAAAAACAGCTAATCTAGGGCAATGATACCTATTTCTCTTCAAAATACGCCTCTTAGAACAATAAATTTCCATCCCAACATTACTTCCTCATTCCAAAGATGTTGCAAAATTGTATTTGGGAGAAGAATCAGCTACTTAATTGTACTATCCTCATCTACAGTCAGAGATTTTCCTTTCAATGATTGTGTTCATACAAATCCAGAAGTTACAAAAAGTTGACTGTTGTAAGTCAATTCTAAAGAATGGATAAACAAGATATTCAAAATGAATGAATACTTTTTAACAGTCTATGTTATACTCCAGGTCATCTTCTGATAACAGCAAAGTCAAACACTAATTTATTTTTCATTTCAGTATTTTTAATATTTTTAAGTGATCTTCTAATTGAAGGTATTCTCAAAATGCTAGTAAAATAACAATTAAATAAGTCTTAGTGATTAAAGATATCTGTCTCTTTCCAAAAACACTCAGGTGTGAATTCAGTCAAGACCAACTAAGTTTTTGCTTTCCTTACAAAGGCCAAGGTACTGATTTTGAGAGTGGTATGCTTGGGACATTGATATTTATATTTAGGATAATCATAATGATCACAAGATCTACATCCTTCACCAAGTGTTCCAAGAAAGCAGTCCCAAGATAAACCTTTCCCAAACAGAAACTAAGATCTGGAATTGCAATGGAAGCATGCAGACTGAATCTAATATAAAAAATAATACTGTCAAATTAGTAAATACTAAACACTTTAATACCTTGGTGTATTGGGAAGTAATTACAAACTTAGTATAAAAGATAAGAAAGCTGAACATAGAATCAGTACTATAGATAGTTTTGCACAATACCACAAACTACTACAAAGCCAAAACATTTACCTAATAACTTAAGTCATGTTCTTAAATAGCCATTTCAGATCAAAACTTTCATATGGATGTCATGCATGATGCCAAACTTGTTCAGAAATATCTAAATTGTCAACTGTATACAACTGCCTTCTCAGATCAATGGTTAAAAATAGCTTCAAGCAAACAAAGCCTGAGGGTCATAGCAGGACACATCCTTCTTTCAACCTTGTGGACTGATGCTACAGAATCACTAACAAAGATCTATACCAAATAACAGAAACCATATCACTAAAATCATATAAATCTTGAAGAGAAAATAATGGTATAATCAAGATGTTGATGTTCAATACTACTTCAAGCCAAAAGTTAGGAAGCAATCTCCCATCTTTAACAGAAATAGAAATAATAATTACTGAACTTAAGAACATTGTTTTCATAAAAATTTTTTATAAAATTGAACAAAAGCAGTATTTATTGCTTGGTCAATGAATGCCAAATGTTTCCTTCTAAGGAAATGGCTAATATTATCATTATGACAGATGAAAACAGATCAAAAGAATTTTTGTAACTTATGTACAATACAATAGCAAAGACCAAAATAATTTCACATCTAAAATAATATATAATTTGTCTGTAATAATTATGGACCATATTTTTGAGATTATATTTAATATCTTTTATTTCTGAAATATATCTTGTATATTATAATCATAAAATGAATAACATTTTTATAATATATAACAGAGTAACAAACTCTAATAGTAAATAATATTATTCTTCTATGTGCCCTGTCCCTTCACGACGTAGGCGATCATGGCTTTCCATGTCTCTCTATCCCTGGTAGCTCTTAGCATGCCTTCTCCTGTTACATCATGCAACCCTCATTCCATCATCCACCTGATTAGATCCTTTAAATATGTTATCCATTGCTTTCCCCTGTCTCTTTTTCCCTTTATTTGGCTTGTTAGTATCAGGTTCTCCAAGCCCTCCTTCCTCATTGCATGTGCCAGGAAATTCAGCTGTCTCTTCCTGATGCTCAGTATTAATTTCCTTTTCATCCCCATCCTTTACAAAACCTCATCATTGCTCATGTGCTCGGTTCATAATATCAGTAGCATCCTTCTGTAGAACCACATTTCAGCTTCTTCAAGTTTTTCTTTCATCTTCAAAGATATTGTCCAATATTCACTGCAAGAAATTGTCCTGTTTCTTAATACTTTACTCAACTACTGGAATGCTTCCTTCACCATGCCAATTCTCTGTGTCTTTCCATCTTCTGTTATAACACTTCCTAGGTATTTAAATTTTTTTGTACCTGTTTGATTTTAGTATCCCCGACCTGTATTTGGCATATTGGGCTGCTCTTTTTACTGATGGCCATGCATTTGGCTTTCTTTACTATAATTTAATACCGATAATAATACATAATTTTCTGTAATAATTATGGATCAAATTTTTGAGGTCATATTTGATATTTTTCATTCTGTGAACTTGGCATTTATTTACTTAATTGTTTAAAAATTTCCTAAGTTACCATGACATATTAAAAAGAAAGGAATGGTATTTGTGTCTTCAAGTGTAAAAGGAAATAAGTGATGAAGCAATAAAATTTTACATTCTTTAAGAACTTAACTCATTACTTTGTGAAAATTTACGGACAGCTAATTTCTGGTATATTGAACAGTTAGATTGAGATATTTATTTATTGATACATTAATGTCAAAATGAAAATAATTTATAATTTATATGATTTAATAAAACTGATAAATAGCTAATTTAATTATAAAAATGTATTATCTTTCTTTGTTTTCCTTCATTTAAGTCACTTTTATAAGTGTTTGAGTTCCTAAAATATATAAATATAAAGCACTTACTTAATTATTGTCACTCCTGACAGAATATATTCACTAGAAGCTATCTCTAGAAAGCCCATTTAACTCAAAGAGAAAATAATGACATCATGATAATGTTAACTTTCCACACTACTTCAAACAAAAGGTTAGGATAGAAAACCTCATCAATAATAGAAAGAGTAATGGCAACTGTTAAGTGCCATATGTGATACACGCTTTGGGCGATCATGTCTTGAAAGAGACATGACTGACTGGGCAGAAGATTATTCTGCAGGAGATTGCTACTGCTTTCTGTGGTAGGATGGCTGCCAGCCAAGGCTATAAAACCCAATCTGTCCTATTATTTGACCCATAACTGGAGGAAAGAGATGGATTAATACCTTTCCCGAGGGTATTTGTGCGTAAGTGAATGCAAGAAAGACATAATCAAGATGTTGATGTTTTACACTACATCAAAGAAAATGTAAGGAAGGGATCACTCATCAATACTGGAAAAAGAAATAACGTCTATTAAGTAGACCTTCTCCCTATAAGAATATCTCTCATTTAACAGGGGGCTGGGTTTATTGCCTGGCACTTCAAGTGTCCCCATAAGAGAAAGTGCCAAGGGTGCTTGGGCAATTTTTTCACTGTACTGCCATTAAACTCACTTAAGACATCAACAACGTGTTGCATTGGGTAGTGACATGAACATGCTGAACATTACTTTGGAAAAAGCAATAATACAGTATGTGGCAGAAATACCTCCCATATAATGTTAAGATATTAGTGGCACTGTTGTCTTAATCTAGCTAATGTCTTATCAATATGTGAGAGATATTTCTATCATTTTTATTAAAGAAAATTATGCCTTTGATTAGTAAAAATTACACATCTCAGGATCTAACTTAAATACTGTTTAATTCAGTTTAGTTGTCATAACTAGTCTTGGTAACATTTTCAGTATTTTTAACCAAACACTTTATTATGCAGCAGAAATACCTCCCATATAATGGTAAGACATTAGTGGCAATGTTGTCTTCATCTAACTAATGTCTTATCAATATGTGGGAGGTATTTCTGCTACATCCTGTTGTTACTGGACTTGAGGAAACTTTTTTCCTGGAAAATTATTTGAAGAAAGATTTTGTAAATTTCAACTGGCTGCTCAGTCAGTGAATGTTATATGTTTCCTTGCAAGAAAAAGGCTAATATTATCATTCAAGATGAAGAGAATAAATACAATCTTCTGGTGACCAGAGAGTAAAGAAAAGCATAACTCAAGTAGTACTGGCTGTTTAGTCTATGAATACTGAATGTTTCCTTATAAGAAAATGGCTCATATTACCATTGCTATTCCCAGTACCATAATGTCTTCTTTCTTTCTCAAGATTCTATCCAGGTATGTTTCAAATCTAAATAAGAAGGTCTTTTAAACCAGGGTTTTTCAAATAGTGGTCTGCGGATCACAGGGGTCCACAAAAATACGATAGGGAGACCGTGGATTAACTCATTACGTGAAATTCAAAGAATAAATTTTCAATGTCTGGATATTTATTTTTACTTATTAATGTTATCAAATGACAAAAGCTAGCACTATCGCCCATTACATGTCAATGTTATTTATACAAAAAATATTTTACACATGCAAGAGCTTGATGTTCAAATTTACTTTTTTTTTTCAGGGTGCAAGTGTCATCCATGGATAAATTTTTAATAAAGGGGTCCGTAAGTCAAAAAGTTTGAAAACCCTATTTTAAACGAATCATGAAAATGATCTGTGTAGGTTGATTTTATTTCTAAATAAAGAAATTATTACATCGGATTTACTTGACAAACAAATGAAAAAAAAAATCTACATTGAATATGAAAATTGAAGAAAATAAAAATCTATATTAATGGCCAAATCACAAAAGTTGTGCATTAAATTTATCAGTTTTCATGAACACAATAAAGAAAATTAATCGGCTCAATCTATTTTGGTAAATGGGTGGTGGGTCACCTGAATAGGAACAAAAGATAAGAATTTCAAAAGAAGAGTCTAATGAGAACAAAGACAGATGAAGAAATACCAGAATTAATGTCAATTAATAAGTAAATGTAGCAGATCAGAGGAATCATTAAGGTGGCTGCACATTTTCTCTGACCAATCAGTAGCATTATTATTGGTTATTTATTTCAGTATCTAACTACCCTAAAGAGTAAATTAGTTCAGTAATTAATTTTCACAAGTTGAGCTCAAGGGTGAGAGAGTATTTTCAATAACTTACTTGCTTTGGCCCTTATAACAAAATAAAAATAACATTGTTCATATAAGTAGGATCTTTAGAGATGAAAAGATATTGTGTTTATGATTAGATGGATTGGTGAATTTAACAACAGATCAACTTTTCATGAGTTATTCAATGCTGAAATGATATCTAAACTTATGGAACTTTATCTGTGTGTGTGTGTGTGTCCGTTACCTATAGACTCCAAAATGGCTGAACCAATTTTCTTGAAAATTTACACAGTTGTACTATAAGCGTCTGCAAGTGTTCTTAGCTAGGTTTTGTGTTGAGGTACCCCCGATAAATATCGATAATCGAAAAAATTGGGTTATAGGAGTGGTCTGATTTTAATCAAATTTGATACACTCATAAACAAAGACATAAGAAATGATATTCAGAAGTTTCAAGGTTGCAGTTCTTACAATAGTGCAGAAAATCGATAATATATATATATATATATATAAAAGGCAAGATGTTTGTGTGTGTGTCTCTTGCACGCTCTCATTTTTATTAAAGAAAGCTATGCTTTTGATTGAAAGCAAAAATTGCACATCTCAGGATATAACTTAAATACTATTGGCCTCAGCTTAGCTGTCATTGTCAGTTTTGGTAACATTTTCAGTATTTTTTAACCAAACAATTTATTAAATTTATTAAGACAGAGAATTCACATTTACTGACCATGATAAGAGATATCCTATAACAACTGATACTTCTGTTGTTCATGTGACTAATGAGTAAAAATAAAAATTCTGAGAACAAAACCAAATATGACTGATTTCTAAAGTAAATTGGAGGTATTAATGACCAAAATATTGTGACTATTACAACTAAGATGAGGAAAACAGTTCAAAGAAATAAATAAATCTATAATACTAATAATCATTCATCTCAGATATTGAAACAGAAATTAATTTATGCTAATTAATCTATCCTTCAGACAGAAATGTTAAATGTCACTTTGATACTAAGGTCTTTTTGCATGATCCGTAGTTCTCTCTCGTAACTACTTAAAATTCCAGAGAATTTGTCACTGCCAATAACAAAGGAATAGCAAATACTTGTGTATTGTTCACTTCAATACAATGAAAGGAAGAATGGAAACATTGAGAAAACCAGAATTACCAAGACAATTGATAAATATAATGATCATTGTAAATGAAAGTACCCCTTTCTATAATCTGATTAAGAAATCCATGCAGTGTGACTGAATATAAAAATAATAGTAATGAGTTCATTGACGAAACCAGAATTCACACAAAAGACAGATTTGTTCACAAAAGGGGAGATAAATGATAAAAAGAAGGAGGAAAGTAAAGAAAATAAATCAATGGGAAAGTGAATAAAAAAGGAACTTGGAAAGGAAGAATGAGATATAAACCCTATAACAAGAATAAAAAAAACAAGAGTTAACGGAAATTAATAAAGAAGAATCTGAATTAATATGGATTCCAGCTAACGTGTTGAATGTTTTATTATTCAACAGGTCACAAAACATTACACATATATAAAAACCCTATTCTATCAGTAATGCTTGCATTAAATCCTGAGTATTGAAAATCATTTTCTTCCTGATTTTCAATGCATTCCAACAGTAAAATGATTTACATTGCATTCTTATAATAAAAACAATTATCAATATATTTACATTTTACATATATCAACCGAAATCTGTTAATAATGCTTTTATTAATTTCTGACCTGAGAAAATCTTTTCCTTCCTGACTTTCAATAGACAACATTTCAATCCAGAGGCAAAATGGGTGAAGACAAACTTTTAGTAAAAAACTGAAAAACTTTCACTTTTAAGCATAAAGATGATTTTAATATTTATATGTATCTCTCTCTTTCTCTCTCTCTCTCTATATATATATATATGAATGCTCATCAATTTCTTGTATGGAAACAACATTCAGTAATAAATCTCCTTCAAGGGTAACAGAATTTACATAGTATATTAATAAAAATAATTTCAATCAATTCATAATTCTGTACACATAATAATAAAAAAAACACCTTGACACATTCAAATATTATCAAATACGCATTATGCAGTTTCAATGATGTCTCTTTAAATATACAAGTATATATCCACATCAATTTTAGCTGAGGGCAAAGTAAATCCTACTAAATAATTACACAGTATGATTAATCAAGTCTCCCAATGTTACTTGTAAATGCTTGGAGCTATTTCCTGCAAGAAAGATAATGTTACACTGGTGGTGGCACCACATCTTTCTGGTTACATGAAGCAGAATGTCTATCTCAAGAACTGGCACCATTCCCAGAATTCTTTGTCCAGCTAATGAGTTGAAACAAATGATTTTGCATCAAAGTTTACACTCATCAGACAAAGCACTAATTTCATTTTTAGTTATTCAACATATCATGAGTACATTTCAAGCAAAAAACACAGAAAAAAATCTATGAATACATAAACAAATATAAATCCAGATGCTGATATAGAATTTTAAGGTACAAGATTCAGTATTTGTTTATTTGATTTTAAAATCATTTCACACCATGCAAGGTAGGAATGCCACTAGAACATAGGAAGTTAAAGAGAATGAAAGTGAAAGAGAAGACTGAGAATAAGGAGGACTGAGGAAAGAACAAAGACAGAAAATGGTGATTGAGGTTGCATTTAAATTTTTTAAGATAATAGTTATCAGACAAAATAAATAGAAAGGAGCTTCACAAATCAAAAGTGAGAGAAAAGTAACTCTTATACTAGAAATGGTAATTGCATTTAGCTATTTCAACATTAAATGGGTGGAAGCCAGAAGCCAGTCTAGTAACACACATAAATCCATGTAGTTGGATAACCTGGGAAAAAACTTGTCAGAACAGATAAAAATATTTGTAGGAAAGACAGAGGCAAGCCATGCTATGTCAGTGAAAAGGTGACTAAAGACGTGATGTCTGCTTAGGATCAATTACATTACAGATCTTTCTCAAGAATCTTGAGATGTATAGCAAGAACAGATTTGCTTTGTAACAATGATTCCTCTCCTGAACAAACATGCCTATAGAAATTCCAGATATAACAAACAAAAAAGTATTTAAGTCTTTAGGGCTAATGACCATTTTTATAACCTCGTCATGCTTGGTTCATAATATCAGCAACATCCTTCTATAGAACCACATTTCGGCTTCTTCAAGTTTTTTCTTCATCTTCAAAGATATTATCCAACATTCACTGCTATATTGAAGAACTGACATCACATAGCAATCCAGTACTCTGCTCTTTGTTTCTAGTGAAATTGTCCTGTTTCTTAATACTTTACTCAACTTCTGATTACATTTTATTTCACTCTATTTCTTTGTCAGTTGCTGTCTGCCAAGGAGTATATGTGCAGTTCCAAAATGCCCAATAAGAATTGGAACTCAGTTCGTTGATTAACAATTTCAGACCATTATCCATTACACTTCCCATATATCCGAGCTTACAGCACCTTATATTCCCAAGTAGTTACTTATCTAGATATTGATCAGGTTTGATATTGCTTCAGTGAACTTACGGGAACCAGTATTTCAACATGATGTGATTATAAGCTCTTGATGATCTGATGTAAAATTGAGTGAAAAGCATATTATATGACAATTGCTTTGTGCAAAATGAAGAATCTATTATGCTACCTACATTTTTCTCCCATAGAACAAAGGTTAATGTCACTGTCAATACTAAAGTGGATCCAAATCCTAAATCAAGGAGGCATTTGTATGTTTCAGCAAGGTCAATCCTCACTTACTAGCCGATATGGTCCAGGAGTAAATGACTGAATATTCCCTGATCATGTCACCATCAAAACGTACGTTCTGTTCTACAATATCTGGTACACTGTCAAGTAGGAAACAAAACAGTGTCCACACAAGAGTAAAGACTAACTGAAAGCTGCAATCATATACATGATGGAGAGCAAAAATACCAATGATCTGATCTGAAATCACATCAAGGCCATCCTTATTGCTGAGAAGATTTTAACTAAATAACATTCTTGGGTTTCCTAAAGTGAACACAGATACAAATTTTAAAGAAATTTTTTTCTCCTCTTAAACATCCTTGTTTTCTTCATATAATTTGTGCTTAGTTATCTTATGGTGTACCCTATAGAGAAATCTATTATATAACCATACACAATTTGATCACAAATTCTTTGGACACATCATCAGTAATATCTCAAAGGGTCACTGGATGCTTCAGGGTGTTCAACAGTTGAACAACCTCATCCAGGAAAATCAGACATTGTTGATCAAATGATGGATTAAGTACAGAAGATGTTATCTCACCCATGGCTCATGTCTCTTAATCCACATTCACCTTGAAATAAATTTTGATGCTTCAGTAGCCAACTTGATAGCCATTCACTAGCTTCTGTGATGTCTAGAATGCTAGAAGCCTTTTAGATGTACTGGTCTGTTATCTCCCCACCTCAATGGAGTTGTACCTCACTTACTGTAAAATGTTTCAGCATACTTTCACCTGCCCTCTTGCTCTTGTAGTTCTCTGAAGGAAGGCAGCATTCCAAGAGAATGATCTGCTTGAGAGCCTCTAATATTAGCACCATGTTTGGCCTGAGCATTGTTACAACAATAGTTTCTAGGAACCTCAATTGCCAACACAGGTCAACCAACTTTATGCTCCCAGTTCCATCATGCTATTGTGAGCAGGCATAAGGTGGTTATATATATATATATATATATATATATATATATATATATATACTATAGGCCATAACTATTAGGCTACCCCAGTGTTTCAAAAAATGATGTATTTCATACTATTTTTTAGTATTTAATGCCAAGTGAATAATTGTCAATGATAATAGAATTGTTCTTTTGTTAATACTGCACAATAGCATGTGCATCAAATGAATTAAAAAATATATCATGGTTACTTATATTGCAATTTCATCAGTGAAAGAATAAAGAAAATGTCTGCTGATTTGGATGAATTCATCTTTGCTTCCTTGCCTTGGAAAATTTTGCAAATAATAACAAAAGAACCATTCTATTTTCATTTAGAATTATCCACTTGGCAATAAATATTAAAATAGTATGAAAGACATAAGTTCTTTTAAATGAAGGGAATATCACCTGTAATAAATCCTGCATATAAATAAACATATCATTACTGATAGAAATTTCACCACCCCTTGGTGCTTACACAATTTTCTATTGTTGGTTGGTTGTTTTTGTTTTATGACATTTATTGCCAACTAAATTTTATCTATTTATTGCTGGTAATACCTGTTTCTTTCAACTATTTATTGTTGTTTTTGTATATAAGTTTTTGTATCTAGTAATACTTACTTCTTTTTTGAGTACCAAGATTCATTGGGAATAGCAGGGTCCCCAAGTCCTACCCTGTTATTTAACGCATAACTGGAGGGAAGGGATGAATTAATAATTTTCCCAAGGATATCAGTGCTTAGGTGAATGCAAGATATTTAACTAGAATTTGAACTCAGCTCACCGATTTCTCTTTCCGAACCGATATCCACTGCACCACAATGCGCATCCATCACTAAACACTTACAGCACCTGGTATTCCCAAGCAGTCACCCAGCTAAGTACTGACCAACCTCTACATTGCTTAACTTCGGTGATTGAGCAAGAACCGGTGTATTCAACGTGGTATGGCCGTAAGCCACAATTTTCAAAACACTGGTTCTAACTTGTACCAGTTCAAATCTTATGTATCTACTTTTCTGGCACAAATGTTAAAAAAGAAAAAGATTTTGAAAAAACAGGCATAAAATTCCATCTTCAGTTCAATAACCATAATAAAATCATCAAGAACAACAACAACAGTTTCCCTGTCAGTGCACACTTTGACCAACCGACATCAGATGTGTACTTTTAGCATCTTCATTCAACAGCCAACAAGAAAGATGCAAATTGAAGTTGGGTTTATTCCGAGAGTATAATTTCTACAGAGAGTATTCTAACTAAAACCACAACATTTCTCAGAAGAGTAAGTTCCACACATTTGTTTATTCCTTGTCTCATTGAAAAAAATAGATGCATGTTCAAAAATACTGTCTCAACAATTTTCCTCTTTGGTGCTTAAAAGGCTAATATAAAATAAATATCATCAATATCATTGCCAATATTGTTATCATTTTGTTGGTTTTTCAAGCATCCAATGTTACTAATTGGCCTATGAAGTCTCTCTCTCTCCATATATATATATATATATATATATATATATGTGTGTGTGTGTGTGTGTGTGTGTGTATGTTTATGCTCTCACACCCTGATTGAGCACTCTGTGGGAATGGTTGACTTTGAAAAACAGTAGCTACTCTGGCTTGTATGCATTGCTCATTCAGTTATAAATTAGAGCACTCTGGCTATTGGATGTGTACAATGATAATATACATGCTAAGAAGTCTGCCTTGGACTAAGCGCCTATAGTCCAGAGGTAGAATCGCTGAGTGACGCCAATTCGGTCGGGTTACAATCCTGGGCTAAAAGCAATCGGCGTCTAACCATACTGATAAGCTGTGATACAGCAAAACAGGCATATCTCAGGCAGAAGCAATTTTTGTAACTAAATTTATTGTAAATAATCAGGCCAATAATAATAAACATATAAATATATTGTTTGATTAAAAACAAAATATCGACTTAAATACAAGCATTGATGAATAATTTTTCAAACAAATAAATTAAATATGTCTGTTTTTAAAACCATTTAATTAATTTTCAGTTGTTCTTCTTCTTCTATGTGCCCTGTCCCTTCAGGGCGTAGGCGATCATGGCTCTCCACGTCTCCCTATCCCTTGTGGCTCTTAGTATGTTTGCTCCTGTTGCTCCTGGCAACCCCCGTTCCGTCATCCACCTGATCAGACCCTGCAAATATGTTATCCGCTGCCTTCCTCTGTCTCTCTTTCCTTCTATCTGACCAGTCAGTATCAGGTTCTCCAGGCTCTCTTTCCTTATTGCATGTCCCAGGAACTTCAGTTGTCTCTTCCTGATGCTCAGCATCAGTTTCCTTTTTGTTGCCATTCTTTCTAACACCTCGTCGTTGCTTGTATGCTCAGTCCACGATATCCGTAGCATCCTTCTGTAGAACCATATTTTGGCCGCTTCCAATTTTGTCCTCGTTTTCGATGATATTGTCCAGCATTCACTCTCAAAAACATAATACGTAGAAATGTTAAACCAGTGGAAAGTCATAATCAAATTAAACTCATTATATATTATAAAAAGTTTAAAACAATTGACCTCATAGTCTATAATAACCCAACAAGCACTAAACTAAATTCTCTACAAAAAACCAATGTAGTGTACCAATTTACATGCCCATTCAGAGATTGCATCTCCGATACTAATCAAAAACCTAGTACATATATTGGTTTTACTACAACCACGCTCTCCCATAGACTTACGTCATCTTTCCGATCAGAGTACTATTAAACAACATTTCTCTGAAAAACATAAACATGTAGGTAATATCAGACAGATTTTGGTCAGCAATACAGTGATCCTTACTCATACACTCAGTAAGAGTAACCTGCAGATATTGGAGGCCATGTACATCAAATCGAAACAACCAACACTCAATAAAATCAACCTTAAAACAGGAAATAACATATTACGTTGCATTTGACTACATGGTTTTGTTGTCATTTCGCACTATCCTGCGGTGTGACGTCATAAAACCGCATCGCAAATTTAAGAACTGCGTTTATTATTTTTGGTAACCATTACCGTTGCCAAGCGAAGTTTTATGTCAACACAAAATAAAATCATTGGTGATGGTGGATTTTATAATATTTCAGTTTGAATGACCTCTCTGAAGATGGCTCATGTGAGCCGAAAGCTTAGAAGAAAACCAATAAATAATTATTCACATGTTGGAGAATTTTTGTCTTTATTTTCAACTGAAATTAAAGCAAAAATACGACATTTAGAACGGCTCATGATTAAACATAATAGACATTCACTGTCTCTTATATTTAACAGCATATATTTAGAAAATTACTTGCTGCCTTGATATACTAAATATATATATATATATATATATTACATACATATACATTACATATATATACATTACATACATATATATATATATATATATATATATATATGAAAAAGATCCACACCTAACGTGGAGCATTGTCAAAACAGCCAAGCCTTACAACGGTGGACAAATATGTAGACTGTGCCAAGAAGAAAAATTAGAAATTATGACATACCCAAATAAAGACAAAGTGTTAAATGAAAGAACAGAAATTATGACAAAATGCAACCATAGTGAAAAATACCTATTCAGTTCATATAAATATGGATGAAAATGTCATAATTCGTTAGAATTTAAACAATGTGCATTCATAAATTCTCTGCCACATGAACGTTCAAATAAAACATTGTTACAAGAGCGTTCTTAAAAAGAAATTACACACAAAAACAAAAACTCAGCACATCATACCGCCTAAGATGCTGTGTTGAGTGCTTTCTTTTAGTATTGTTTTTGATAGTACTTATTGAGCTTTCTGTATAGATCTTTCTTTTTAATGATTTTTAATAAATAGATCTATTTGGATTATTAAAGTATTTGTTTTCATTAACTATATACATATTTATATATATATATATATATATATATATATATATATACACACACACACACACACACACACACACAGATTAATTATTTATTCTCACCCATTTTCTCAGTCTACTGTAGCTCTCCTCAAGATCTGTCAGATATGAGGAGTAATAAGCTTACATTGCCACATTGAACCAGGATAGATTGGCAGGGGATGTATGGAATTCAGAATTTTCCATCTATGAAAGT
The DNA here is from genome assembly GCA_037127315.1 of Ascarosepion bandense. Taxonomy (NCBI): domain Eukaryota; kingdom Metazoa; phylum Mollusca; class Cephalopoda; order Sepiida; family Sepiidae; genus Ascarosepion; species Ascarosepion bandense. Next base: position 4,345,889 of record JBBBDQ010001317.1, read on the forward strand.
GGTTAGCAGGGTTGGGATGAAGAGATAGATTCATGACATTCCCAAGGGCACAAAGGCAAACTTTAGTGCTGATTCCATTATATTTTTCATACCAATAAAAAAAATCTAACACCTGCACAAGATTCACTTATATTTTTCAATTTGAATTCCTAAAAATGCTAGGATAAAGCTTATGACATGTATATTTTTTAACTGGTGGAAGCAATTTCTTTTCATTTTAATTTAGAAATTTAAATTTTGGTACAAGTCAGTTCCAGCTGACAATCAACTCGTTGCAATTACAAGCGAGTAGAAGTATACATTCCTGAAGCTGAGCAGAGTATTTAGGGACACAAAAATTTCACTAGAAACAAAGAAGAGAGTACTGGATTGTTATGTGATATCTGTGATTCAATATGGTAGTGCATGCTATACTATCTCCTCAAAAATGGAGGGACTTCAAAAAAACAAAATGTGATTCTACAGAAGGATGCTGAGGATACCATTGTCTGAATATGTGAGCAATGAGAAAATTCTAAAGAGAGTGGAAAGAAAAAGGAAATTAATACTTAGCATCAGGAAGAGACAGCTGAAGTTCCTATGGCATGTAATGAGAAAGGGGTGTTTGGAGAATCTAATACTCACAAGTCAGAGGGGAAGAGAAACAGGGGAAAGCAATGTGTAACATGATAGGCTTGAGCAAGTTAATGGCTGAGCAAGGTTTGGATGGGGTAACAAGAGAAAGTGTGTTAAGAGCTACTAGGAATAGGAAGATGCGAAAGGCCATGATCACCTACGTCTTGAAGGGACACAGCACATAGGAATATACTTTGGTTTCCTGACTTCTCAGTAATTGTCAGTTTTTGTTTCTTAAACATGTTAAAACTTTGTCTTAATCAATATGAAGTATATTTCTGTAAACAATGATTCATAATTAGTACTGTTTATAGTTACATGCATCTTCACTGATCAGCAACAAAATAAAAGTTTGCTTTTAAAGTTTCTAAGGTTTTGTTTTCAAAGATTTTCATGAAAAGGTGAAATGTGCATACTTTTTAACTAGTATTTACACTGTTTACATTTTGACTATTTTTGTCATTTTTATCATGTTTCAGCCATTGTGCCCTTTAACCTTCACCCAGCACAAATCAATCTGGGTAGACAACAGTGAATTTGAAATTAAAAATGTTATTTAATTTCTGAGGTATACTGTAGTCATTCCATTGCTATTATCTAGGTCTATTGCATGTAGTTTTTATTTTTAGTAATGCTAAGTTCTTTAATTTCATTAAAAAAAAAAGAAAGGGGTGTTGGATTTTTAGGTGATATTTATCCTCTAATACAGCAGTGAATGATGCAAAATCTTCCTAGCTATAGGGTTAAAATGAAAGACAATAGAAATGTAGTTCTACAGAAAGATACTGAGAATTCAATGGACAGAGTTAATAAGCAATGAGGGAGTTTTAAAAATGTCAACAAAAGAAATTGTCAGAATCAGGACGAGTAAACATAATTTCCTTCAGCATATAAAAAGAAGGCTTGGAAAATTTAATCCTTACAAAGTATATTGGTTGCAAGAGAAATGGAGAAAAACAGCAAGCCTCCTACGTGATAAGCTTGTGTGAATGGGTTGATAGAACAGGAAAAGAGGCCTTTGCAAAGGTAAAAAAAATGCTAATGGCCACAAGGGATAGGAAATTTTGGAAAGCCATGATCACTCATGTTCTGAAGAAATGTACACGTAAGAAGAAAAAAGACATTACAGGACTGAACATGAATTGTAAGAAGGGGAAATACATAGTTACAAGCTCAAAAATTTAGTTACAAAGCCTAAAGGTCAAAATTACCCTATTATGGAAATCCACCAACTTAGGCTGTATAATAATAGAGAGTGTAAAGTATTACACAGAAATTTGAAGGAAAGTTGAAGATTGCTTTTAAAAATGTCTAAGGTACTAAGGAATCAAAAAATAGCATTAGAAAGAAGAAAAAATCATGTTGAACTTCTATGTCAAGTCTATTAACCTAAATGATAGTGAAACCTGAAAAATTTCGAAAAATACAAAAGTAACTGAGACATATTGATGAATACTGAGAATAGCATGGCTAGAACAGGAAGCAAATGAGGAAGTTTTCAGGAAAATAAGAACTGAAATGAAATGGCTGCTAGAAAGAAAAAACTGCCGAAAATTTTAGGATCTTTAATGGGGAAAGAAAACTTGGAGATTTTAACACATATAAAGTATATGAAATCAAAAGAAAAAAGGATAGCATCCAGTAATCCTACTTGGTAAGCTTGAGCAAATCAATAGAGGAGTAAGTTACTGACAGAAAGGGTCATAATTAAAAGCAACTAAAAAGGAAACTGGTGAACCAAGATTATTTTGGTCTTGAAAGAACAGTCTACAGAGAGAAAAGGACAGGATAGGATTAATGTTATTTTGCAAGGTATGATTTTATTTTTTTTAAATGAGAGGTAAATAGATTTTTTTTAAATGAGAAGTCAATAGATTTGAAGCTCAATTGCAACAAACTGAAAAATAGGACAAATGGCAAATGTAAGTTTTTCTGTTGAATATATACTGTCATCTATTTCTTGTTTGAAACAAGGGAATCTGAGAAGAAAGGACGAGACATAAACTTCAAGAAAAAAGAGACCCTAAAATGTCAACAATAGGTTGAGGATATTAAAATCAAACAGGTGCAGAAATCTAAATTCCCAGGAAGTGTCCTGATAGAGGACAGAAAGTGTAACACTGAGATCCAAAGACATATTGGCAAAGCCAAGGATGCATTTCAAAAGCTAAGCAGAGTACCAAGAGACAGGAAGATTTAAATGGAAGCAAAGAAAACAGCACTAGACTGTTATGTGATATCTTCCCTTCTATATGGTGGTGAATGTTAGATGATTTCCTCAAAGACAAAGGAGAGACTCAAAGCAACTGAAATGCGGTTCTACAGAAGGATGCTGAATATACCATAGATTGAACATATCAACAACAAGGATGAAAATGAAAAGTATTTTAGTTAACTTCATGAAGAAGTTTCTAGGACACATAATGAGCAAGGATGGCTTGAAGAATCTCATCATCAGAAGATGAATAAAATGAAATAGAGATAAAGAAAACAATGCAAGAAGGATTTTATGGGCTTGAGCCAATGAATGAAAAAGTGTGGTTTGGGAGTTATACCAAGAAGTAAAGTGTTAAGAGTGATAAGAGATATGGGTAAGTTGAAGTTCATGATTGTCTATGTCCTGAAAAGGCATGACACAGAACAAATAATTTTGGTAATCGACTGCTAATAAGTAACCAAAAAAAAAAAATTAAATGTCAGTTTATAACTTAAAAATAAAAAAGTTAAAAAAATAAAAAATTACTGACTAAATGTTTTATATTCTTTATTTGTTGTGCATTTCCATCTTTATTTTTTAATTTTTTTTCTATAATCTATTTATTTGCAATTATTGTCTTTGTCATTTATTCTAAATTAGCCCACAAAGATATATCACACACTGGATTAAAAGCATTGATTGAATCCATTAGCTTCATCTCTAGAGTTGTGAGTTCAGTACATGGCTACAAAAGAGGTGAACAATAACTTGAAAAGTTGATTTAAAAGAGAGATATTTGATACTGAGATATCCAGAAGAGACATGGCACATTGAACTAGAACAATCTACCCTGGTGGATGAAATAAAGGGCTTGAAACAAAATTCTAATCAGCTGAAGAAGACCAGAGTGTAAAAAATTCTAAATGTAATTGTTATGGTGCCTTTCTATGAGGAATGGATGCTTCCTCTTGTTTTATAAATAATTTACCTGTGTGACTTCCAGAGGCAGTTGACAGCAGTTAAGATGACAGCTATTAAGTAGTTAAAGCCAGCTACTATTCAAGCAATAAGCAGTGTAACTGTACCGTTTGGACTTAGTTATTTATATCTACTTATTACTAACACTTTCTTTGTATACGTTGTTCTTGTCATACTAATACACTGTTTTGAATCTACCTCCTGTGTCCCATGTCTTACTTTTGGCCAAACCAAACACTGCAAATTTGCAGTTAAGTTTCACCACAACAAAACCACAACAAACTGATGACAAAGATCCACAACATTAATGAATGTGACAACAAAGACGTGAACAACAGTCGAAACAATGAAAATAGTGTAAACATTTAGAATATTTCATCTCAGAAATATATACAGTGAACCAATTTTTATTATACTATATAAAATGTTTTTAAACCAAACTTGATTATTTGCATTATTTATATTGTTTGGACAATTGTGCTCATATATGTTGTCATATTCACAATGTTTTTGGTCATTGTATGCTATCGTCTTCTTCAGGTGATTGAAGTTTCAGACAATCTACTTCAGTGAAAAAATAAAGTGTTCACTTTGAAATTTTTGTCACCTGAAGAAGACCAGAGCATATAACAGCCAAAACATCAAGAATATGGCAACAAAGATGAAGACAACAGTCTGAATAGCGTAAAAAATTACAATACCTCATCTCAGAAATATAGACAAATATCTAATCTTAATATTTCATTTCAACAATTTTTATCTTTCTCTTCTCTTTGATAGGAACAGCTCTTTTTAACAAAGTGACTAAACCAAGTGAAATAGAAGTAGTAAGTATATAAACAAAAATTTAAGAAAGTGTGTTTTGATCAAAGTTCTGTGTTAAAAATAACAAAAATGGTGACAAATATTTTTCTTTTATTATGTTACATATTTGTACTCTGTTCCTTAAATCTCTTATTAGATGAGGTTTGTTTAAGATAGTTTTCATTGGAAGAGTCAAGAGAGAAGAGACAGTAACATATTTTCATGTTACAGTTGACAATATCTTAAAATATTTGTGTGCTTGAAACATTTCATTTTCATAATTGCAGTTCAAAGATCTCATAGCCTCAACTAATCTGATATACCCAACCACATTTGTCTCAATTTTCATAGTTTACATATTAAATACAAATTTTAATTAATATGTCCAATAATGGATCATGTGCAGTATTGATGAAGAATTCAACTAGAAAAATTGAGGCATCTGGAATTAGAAGGTACTTGCTGACAAAAAATGAAAGCACAAGAAAATCATGTTTAAAGTTTATCCACATTTGAAGGGCCATAACTTTTGATCTATTTTAGATAAACCACTCAATTTTTTAAAGGAATCTGAAAGTATCTACTTTAACATATGACAATTACACTTAACAGATTTTCACATAGATGGTAAAAAGTACTGAAGGCCTCAGTTGAATATAAGTACAATATATCTAAATACAAATTAGATTTATAACAGATAATTCCATCGTAAATCAATGAACAATATTTTTGTTGTAATTTTTAACACCTTCTCAAGATTTTTCTTGTTAAAAAGTTGAATAATTTGAACACATTCAACATTACAGCTAAAAAGTAGCAAATTTTATTTCTTGTTTTTTTCACATTTTAGGATGTAAAAAACAAATTCACAGATTTGGATAAAAGACCCCAGAATGATGTCAAAATTTGCAAAAGAGTTTTCATCCACTAATGCACATATAAAGGAAAGTAGAAAAAAATCAAATTTTGATTAGATAGTAAAGATTACAAAGCCCTGCCTGTGGCCCCCAATAAAGCTTGAACCCAATCAGCTGGCATTCAAGTTAAGGGTAATATACACTATCTTAATATATTTGTATCCTTAAACCTATTTTTTTTTTCATAATTACAGCCAAAAATTGCAATAAATACTTTAAAGTAATTAACTTATTTGTAATTTATTTTAATCAAAGGATTAAATCTCAATATTTTGTTTCTGCTACAGATACAAAATGAGTGATAAAATTTCAGCTCTCATAGTGATCGAAAAAGTTTTCTTTTTTTCTTGACTATTAAAATAACACAGTTCAGTAGAATCACAAGAGCAAGTGTTAAGGTCTTGTGATGAGAATACTTACGGAAGAATTATTTTCAAAGAATTGTATTTATATGAGAAGATGCTGAAAAGTTTCTAGCCGCTTCTCAAAATTCATCTATTTATTTTTTATCCTGTTGCTTTCTACTTTAAATCCCAAACCTGGTGAGGCCTGTCATATAAAAGGCTTCACATGGCAAGAGACAAAGCTATGTTGTTAAAATACAGTTTAGCGTCTTTTTGAAACAGTACTCTACTTTAACTCTTTTTTCCATCGTTACAACTAAAAATATGCTTTTAAAAACTATGGGAAGTAATCCATTTAATTTCTATTTTTTCTCTTTTAATCACATGATTAAATCTCAATATGTTTGCTGCCATTCCTGCTACAAATACAAAATCAGTTTTAAGTTTCCAGTTCTTGTAATGATTGAAAAAGTTAGCCAGTTACAAAATTCCTCCAAGAAGGAACAATTTGATTGAATAAACTACATTATCTCACCTTTTTTTATTGACTGTTCACACCATTTTTCAGCTTTTATTACATTTTAGCTGACATGTTCTCTGAGTTTCCTTCTGTTGCATGTTTAAGAATCAATCATTAATATCTTCTTTCATTGTCAACGAGAACAACACAGTTCAATAGAATCAAAGGACTAAATGTTAAGGTTATATGATGAAAATGCTTACCAAAGTAGAAAAGACATTTTATTATTGTTTGTTTTTATTTGTTTAAATATACTTTGGTAGATAAATTCTTTGCAATTATTCTGGTGTATGCAGTAATCTTCAAAAAGGCATTCAGAATTTTTCATGATTCACTTTATCTCCAAAACAAATGGCAGTGAATGCTGGAAAATATCTGACAGATGAAGCAAAAGAATACTGATTCTACAGAAGGATGCTGAGGATACATAAACCAAACATCTGAACAATGAAAAAGTTTGAGAGAAAATGGAATCAAATAGGACACACATAATTAACATCAGAAAGAGAGAGGAGAAATGGCTAGGGCATATAATCAGGAATAAAGGCTTGGAAAATTTGATATTCCCAGAACTGACTGAAAACAACACATAACCTTCCTAGTAAGTAAATGATGAAGAAAAAGATTTAGGATAAGATAAAATTTATTAAAAGCTAAAAAAAATAAAAAAATTGTTGAAATTCATGACTACCTATGTCGTGAAGTGTTAAGACACATAGAAAAAGCAGAACTGTAAAACAAAGAAACAAAAAAAATGCCATATTGGATGACCTATAATGGTGTTCCCACCATTACCTGCATTACCAGCATTTAATATTACAATCTTGGTGTGAAACAGTGGGCTGCTACTAATTGTATATAAAGACTTTGTAAACCTTAGTCTATTAAATATCTTAGTTTTCTTATAAAAACAACAATATTTTTTAGTCAGTGTCGAATGCTTCTAGGAGAAAACTAATACTGATTTAGTGGGAAGTGACAATGTCTTTCCTAAAACCTTATTATATTCTAATTATAACATGGATATCTAATAGATTCATAACAGTGAGGGACAGCCAATATATTCTTTCACTTAAGTAAGTTACAGAAAAAGAGCAGAACAAAAGAGGTAACTTTGCAAATCCAAAGCCATTAGAGGTTGTTGTATCTGTTGTGGAAAGCCACACTTTATATGCAGAAGTCACACAAAATACATGAGAGCTAATTAGAAGGAATTTCAATCCTATGAAAATAGATAAGCATTGCAAATTAATTAGTTACAATGAAGGAAATTTTAAACTGATGCAGTAAAGTTACCTAAAACAAAGGGAAGTTCCTGTTTGAGAGAACGCAAAAAAAATAATTGTAAAAAAATTATTAATGAAATGTTACTTTTTCTTTAATTAAACCTGAAATAGTAACTGTTTTCTTTTAAGGAAACACTCAGCATTTATTGACACAGCAGAGAGTGAGTCTTACAGATGAAATTTATGAAATCTTTGTATTAAAATAATTTTTAGGAAAATAGGTTTCTCTAGTCTATTTATTGTTCTTTCCAGTGTTTTTTTTTTGTTTTTTTTTACGCCGAGCAAGGCATGTCACTGCCACTACTGCACAGGGGGCTACATAGAATGGAGAAAGGATGATTAAATATAGCAAATGTCAGAGGGTGGGTGATAGGCGGGTAGGGATACCGAGAATGGTTAATTATAGGAAATGTCAGAGGGTGGGTGATAGGTGGTTAAGGATACCGAGAATGAGGGTTGGGTAGATGAGAGTGTTCTGAGAATAATTAGGAGTTAGTGTGATAGGCGGTGTCTACTGACCCTACATTTAAACACCTGGAGATTGTAGACTTGTGGAAGGGAGTTCTACAGGTGGGAAGTGTGAAAAAAGAAGCTGTTGGAGTAGAATTTACGATTACATCTTATCTGTTTGTGTTGATGGGATTTTCTTTCTTAACATTTTATTTCTAGTATTGTGGAATGTTAGCATCTGGATTATGCTATTTTCTTTTTGACTTACATATGCTATCCATTTTAGTTTTTAATGGTGTTGAAATTCTTCAAGTGATAAGAATTCTGTTATTTGGCACAATTCTATGTATGTAATCTGTAGCATAATAATTTTTCTTCTTGTTCTAGCTGATATTTATAAAAAATCTTTCATTTGCAACATATTGAGTTATTTTTTTAAAAATAACACTGCAGTTATCGATTGTCTCATTCAAAACACCAGATTTAGAGTTTCTACTTAAGTGTTTCTGAACACAAAAATTATTTCGGGTCCTAAAATACATTTTTATGAGATATTTTTCTGCAATTAACATTGTTATCGTTTATGATGCACATACATATTTTGTTAATTTTTATAATACATGAAAGCTAAAGCATGTGTTGCATTCATATTAGGAATTTTTTTTTATCAAACACTTCACCCACGTCTATTGTACAGGTGCAGAGGCTCATCCCTTGTTTCCTGTTTAGGATGTGGTTTCTGGCTTTCCCTTTTCCAATCTTTTCACTTAGCTTTTCCTTTTTTTTTCTCAATTGGAGTAGATAGATTAAACTATCGCCCGGTTCACACTCCACCCACGTCTATTGTACAGGTGTAGAGGCTCATCCCTTGTTTCCTTTTTAGGATGTGGTTTCCGGCTTTATCTTTTCCAATCTTTTCACTCTTATGTAGCCCCTGCACATCAGTGGCGTTACCGCCTTGCTCGGGGTGATATGATAAAAAAAAAAAAAAATTTAAAATCCTTCTCTTTATCTTATTTAATTTTCTATAATCAGCTCTTTCTAAAATTAAAGAATCTAACTTGTTAATATCATTGAGATGAGTAATTAAAATACCAAATACTTCTTAGACAACAGCAGGTAGATGTTCAACATTCAAAACATTTTTTGATAAGCATACAGATCAATTGTTCTGTTAGACCATAACTTCAAATGGATGACAGACATCTAAAAAGAAAATAGGTTCATTTCCTTACAAGAAAGAAACTTCAAAAAAGAAAACCTACAACCTTGAAACCTAACTCTTATTATTCTACTTCAGTAGGCAATGGTGCATAAGCTTTGAAGAGGGGGTTGGGCATACACTTACATGTGTTGTGCTCCTCTAGAATATAGGCAAATGTAGCTCCCCACAATTTCCTGTTCATTGTAGGTCTTAATAAATTCTGTCTTTTTGCTACTTTGTTTCATCATCCATATACTCTTACTTACTAAGTAAGTGATGCAGTGTTTTCTTGTGTTTCACAATATGACTTTTGGTAATCTTTCCTCATTATTTAACCTAGAAATTTAACTGTCTCTTCATTATGCTAAGCACTGGAGTAGATAGACTAAACTATCGCCCCAGTTCATACTCCACCCACGTCTACTGCACAGGTGAAGAGGCTCATCCCTTGTTCCCTGTTTAGGATGTGGTTTCCGACTTTCTCTTTTCCAATTTTTCACTCTTTTTTTTTTTTGTCAATTGGAGTAGATAGACTAAACTATCGCCCAATTCATACTCCACCCACGTCTATTGAACAGGTGAAGAGGCTCATCCCTTGTTCCCTGTTTAGAATGTGGTTTCTGGCTTTCTCTTTTGCAATCTTTTCACTCTTACGTAGCCCCCTGCACATCAGTGGTGTTACCCCCTTGCTTGAGGTGATATGATTAAAAAAAAAAGCATAAGTTTCCTTTTTGTTCCCATTTTTTTTATCAAACTTCATTGTTGCTTTGATAATCGGTCCATGCCATTCACAGCATCCTTCTGTAGAACTACATTTCAGTTTCTTCAAGTCTCTTTTTCACTGTCATATTAGAGAGCTGATGTCGCATAACATTTCAGTACATTTTCTTTTGTGTTTAATGAAATATTGTGTGATATTTAATACTCTGCTTAGCTTTTGGACTGCATCTTTGGCTCAACAAATGTTGCTTCAGATAAAACTTTTACAGAAAATCTAAATGTGGAACTCCCTATTAAATCTTGATTTTCAAAGTTAAGTCATGTTTTGAGTGTCTTTGTCAAACTTGAATTATTACTTAATTCATTTCCTGTGGCATTTCAATCTGAGATTTTATCGTTAGAAAAGATCTTTTCTTAATCAGTTTGCTAAGCAGAAAGATTATGATTACAGTCAAAAGATTAAAGGATAAAAAGAAAAAGAGCTGACATGAAGTATCTTAAAAGTCTGGTGGGGATGAAAGTTTACTTTCTATAGGGGCATTAAACAACACAAAAGAGGAAATAGAACCTTCTTGAGGATTCATTCATCTTTATCCATTTCTTGTGAGGCTTCTAGTCCTGGGCAACTTGTTTGATTCTTACTAGTCTTTATAGATGTATCCTAAGCAGCTGCTTGTCTTTAGGAATTAAAGGGGTTTAGTACTAAAAAAATGAAATATACTGACAAGGCATAGACAGTCCAGGGAAATGAAATAAACAATTTATTTCAATGAGAATGAAAAATCTGAAGAACTACAATAAGCAGTCCAAGAGATTTTCCAAAAATATAATGCTGATTAACATAGGGATAAAAATATACATTCCACCATGAAGAAACTTAATTAAAGAAAAAAAAAAGAGAACCAAAGTGTTTTATCTCTGACTATAAGGATTCTTTATCATCTACCTTTCCAAAAGATTAGCACCTATAAAGTTTATCTCGGGTTTTGCAAACTGGTGCATCTTAATACTTAACTGAAATTAATCCGTCAGTCTTTCTTTTATTAGAAACTGATACTGTCCTGATTTATTTCTTTGGTTTAATTATACATGATTTTCATTTTTGGAGACCATTTTTAATAATGAAGGCATCATCCTAAATATTACTATGCCCCCTAAATACGAATTTGAACGCAATACTAGATTAGCAACTAGATCCCACCCTTTTACAGTGAAACCGATAAAATGCAGCCGTAACTTCTACTCCAACAGTTTCTTTCCTCGCACTTCCTGACTGTGGAATTCTCTTCCACACGATTGCTTCCCCGACGGCTACAATCTCCAGGAGTTTAAATGTAAGGTCAATAGACACCTCCTAACACACTAACCTGCTTACATTCTATCAAACACTCTTCCCATCTGCCCAACCCTCATCCTCGCTATCCTTACTCATCTGTCACCTTCCTCCTAACATTCCCTATGTCTAACCACTCCTTCTCTTTACCTTCTTCTATGAACCCCATGCACAATAGTGGCAGTGGAATGCCTTGCTTGGGGTGAGATGATTAAAAAAAAAAAAGAAAATGTGGCAGCTAAAAACCAATCTGGAGTGTACTAACATACCTTACTTATATCAATCCTATTATATGATCATGAAGACTGTACAATCTTCTCACAGAATGAGGAAAAAACTTGAAGCAACAGCAACATGGTGCTATGAGAAGATTTCTGAGAAGACAATAGACTGAATATATAAGCAACAACAAGTACAACAATCTAAATATTTGTTTTAACAGAGAACAGAAAGTGCAACACTGAAATTTGAAGATGCATTGGGATCGTGTAAGATGTCTTCAAAAAGCTAAGCAAAATATTAAGAGACAAGATAATTATTACTTTTTTTTTTAATCATTTCACCCCAAGCAAGGCGGTACTGCTACTGATGCATAGGGGGGCTACATAAGAGAGTAAAAGTTTTAGTCAGAAGGAGTAAGACAAACCAGTTACAAGGGATATCATAGAAAGGGCAAGAGAAGGATGTGAACACAGTGAGTGAAAACAATTGCAAAAGTAGAGAGAAAGGAAAAGAACAAGATACACGGGGTGATGTAGAAAGGACTGGAGTCAAGTGGATAAGAGATGGTAATTGAAATTGCATTTAAATTCCTAGAGGTTGTAGCCATCAGGAAAGCAAGTATACAGAAAAGATTTGCTTACTAACAAATCACAGAGTACTGAACTATTAAGTAATATGTCCTCTTATATGACAGTGAATGCTAGACAACCACCCCATAGATCAAGAAGACATTTGAAGCAACAGAAATGTGGTTCTACAGAAGGATGCTGAGAATACTATAAAAGGAATATGTAAGTGATAAAGTTTTTTGAGAAAATTACAACAAAAATGACAATTATACTTAGATAGTTGAAATTTCTACAGTACATGATAAGAAAAGAGGGTTTGAGAATTAGATACTCACAAGTCATACAGAAGACAATAGAAAAAGAGGAAAGTATTGCTTAACCTATGTAACAAGCTTGTGTATATGCATATCAAAACAGGAATTAGGATGGCTAACAAAAAAATAAACCTTATTTATACATATAAAAGACAGCTGTGGAGAGCCATGATTGCTCTTTATCCATTTCTTGTGTGGCTTCTAGTTCTAGGCAATTTTTTGAATTATTACTACTCTTTATAGATGTATCCTAAGCAGCTGTTGGTTTGTAAGAATTAAAGTGTTTAGTACTAAAAAAAGTGAATATACTGACAGGAAGTTGTGGATAGCCATGATCGCACATGTTCTGAAGGGTCATGTTTCATCAAAGGTTATCAAGAGCTGCTTAATAGGTAGAAGCAAGTCATTGCAAATAATTTTGAATATATAACTGTATATATGTCTATAATAATCATTCATCATTGAAAACAAATACTAAAGGCCTTCACTTCTTTATTCAGTACTAAATGCAACTTTTAAACATGAAAAGACATAAATATAAATATTAATAAACCTATTTTAAAGCTGGTAATGTGAAAATGTTTGAATACAAAATTAACAAATTTCATGTTTTGCTGATTTTTTTTCTGTTCACATGTATAAAAGATAAACAAAATTAAATATTTATCTCTAAAAAGAAAACTTTTCAATGTAAAAAAAATGTAAATATATTTACATTCACACACACACACACACATATATATATATAAATAAAGGTATATCTGTTATAGCTTAATAGCTGACGACTCAATTTGATATAAAAGTATAGAAGTTTGGTTATTCAAAACAGCATTTTTATTGATATTCAAAGGAACAACTTGACTAAATTCCTTTCTTTATTGAACACATTGGACAGTGAAAACCAAATAAACATTACTGGACAGTTTTTATATTTAAAAACTTTAATCGACATCCCTGATGAAAGTTGCCAAGATGCAACATCTTATTGAATCATTAAGCATTATATTTCTATATTCAAGTCACATATTCAATGTGGTCATGTGGAATCATTTCTTAAGATCTTTGGAATATCCTACCTGTACTGAATAATAATTTTTCAACTCATTCAGTAAATTTTGTATATACTAACTTTGAAATCTAAATGAAAGAAGTGAAGCAACAAGAAAATTTCATTAATCTTTCATTCCACAAATTCAAACTAAAAAAAAAATGGAAAAAAATAGAAAAAATGCTATTTATCTGAAATGTAACCAACTATTTCTTAACAAGATGTATTAGAAAGACATTGAAATAATAAAAGAAAGAAAGAGTTTGAGGTTAAAGCAACAAAAGAAATAGAAAGTGAAAGATTGAAAGAAAACGGGAGAAGAAAGATTTGAATGAAAGAAGAGAAAATTTAAAAGAAAAAACACAACTAAAATAAAAAAAAAATTTCTTAAAAAAACCTATCCACAGATTGTATTTGAATGTTTAATTTTCTTTAGTTAATAATGTCCTTTTGAAAGTATTATACCAAAATAATTCTTATCCACATTTTTCTAAAATAAAGAATTATCATGTTTATTGAATAGTACTCCCTGAAAAGAAAAACAGTCTTTCACTGGGATTCGGAAATATTTTTCTCCTTCTTATGATGAAATATTTATCTTAAAGTCATTTGGATTAAATTCCTTGAGTCATAATATTGAACATGATTTTTATTTCTTTCATAGTATGAAACTTGTTCCTGTCAAGGGTCAATTCAAAAATTTGAAAAAACCTTGTCATCAAAGTAAAAACTCATGTTCAAAATCAAGAAATAGATTGTTTCATTTTCTTGTTAAGAATTTAAAGATTTTTAGATGAATAAATTCATGCATTAAAATGATTTAACTCAAACACCAACATCAAATTCAGTGTTAAAAGTAATTTTTATAAAAAAAGAAAACATATGAAAGTTCTGAGCTCAGGTTGTCAGTTTTATCAGTATAAACGGAAAAGATTACATTAACAACAATTCTAACTTGAAAGAAAAATGAGGAACAGCATGAAACTCCTACACAATTAGGTGAAAAGAACCATTTTTCCATTTGCTGAGCATAACACTAACGCAAATAAAAATAATAATAATAATAATAAATACAAGAATAAATCATGTCATTTGTTAAGTCATGCTATGATTGAAATAAGATGAAATGGAATTGAAAATGAAAGCTGCCAAATGACTTAATAATTTGTGACATGTCTAATAACATCATCATCATTATGATAACCATTACAGCAAACTCCTTTACCATGCTGTTTTCTTTTTCTTATTATTATCCTTATTCAGACTGTCATTTAGTATTTGCAATCTGTTTCTTGCTTTATTTTGTAAACAATAAAACTTATATTAAATCTGGGAGGATGCCTCTCTAAATTTTGGTAGCAAATTCTTTGATATAAGTGAAAGTGAAAGTGAAATGGAAACATCTGCACTTGCTGGAAAATATTCAACAAATGTGCTTTTACTTGTAATTGAAGTGAATGTTGAAAAGACTTCTTGCTTCAATAAAAGACTCTTAAAAAACATATAAATCCCAAGTGAGTGAAAAGAATCATATATGGACAAAATAAATGGAATCTTTTACATTCTCAGAAAAAAAGACAGTTATGAATACAATATTCCTTCTTGACAAATGTTTAGTTAGAAACCACAAAGAGTCAAGTAATCTAAATTTCTGAGAAATTTATTTACAGAATTAGCATCTATCCCAGAATATGTGCAAAAAATGTTTGATAAAATCTGTTATTCATTGAAAAGGTCTTCTAGAACAGAAAATAAAAAATTGAACTTTAAGTATTTGTCTATAATTCTGAGGTAGTATTTACACCATTTGCATTATTTGGA
This sequence comes from Ascarosepion bandense, assembly GCA_037127315.1. Classification (NCBI taxonomy): domain Eukaryota; kingdom Metazoa; phylum Mollusca; class Cephalopoda; order Sepiida; family Sepiidae; genus Ascarosepion; species Ascarosepion bandense. The sequence continues at coordinate 4,361,231 of JBBBDQ010001317.1, forward strand.
CTATTGTTATCATTTTTACAATGTTTTAGATATTGCACACTCTGGCCTTCTTGAGATGCTAAGAATTTTGTACCTAACCCTTTATTATAATCACTGGGGTATATGATTCTTATTACAAGTAGTCATGAGTTTTCTCCCTTTAACTTAAATCTCTAAATTATTTGTTCACCACTGCTGTAATCTGGTATTGAACTCACACTCTTTTGGTCAAGTTACTGGAACTAACCAACATTTATATCCACTGAGCCATGGGTCCTTAAGGACAACAGTAAGTGAATTTCTGGGACTTATAAACCTAATGTTTCAGTAACAGTTTTTACCAGAGATCATACTGCAATATTTTTGACACTAATAATTTTCTCTCACATTCCATATTACTGGTTCCTATGTTGTAGTCATTTCTATGCTTGATTGGCTTAGGAGATTTTTGTAGCCTAGCATATACTAGGTTACAACAATCTTCTCACAAGGAATAAGAATAATATACCCCAGTGATCATAATAAAGGGTTCGGCTTGAAATTTCTAGCACCTGAAGAAGGCCAGAGCATACAATGGCCAAAACGTTGTAAAAATGACAACAAAGATGAGGACAATAGTCTGAATAACATAAATAGTGCAAACTTTAGGTGTAATAAACTTCCACCTAACTAAAAAATAATTTTCTTAATCTTTGGTTTATTTGCAATCTGTTTCCTGCTTTATTTTGTAAACAATAAAACTTATATTAAATCTGAGAGGATGCCTTTCTTAATTTTGGTAGCAAATTGAAATATGCAAGGTGACACTATCGCCATGTTTATATAAAATCAATCAAGCATGCAAAATTAAATTTCAGAAAAGTGTTTCAACACAGGGCAGAAAATCTGACACCAATATAAAAAGGAACATTGGAATAATGAAAAAGGTTTCTACAAGCTAAAAAGAGTATGAAGCAACATGAACATTTTGTTAGAAACAAAGAAAAGATTGTCAAATGCTATGTAATATTAGTTTGCCTCTATGCCAGTGAATGTGGGATGTTGTCAAAGATAAGATTTGAGGTCACAGTTGCATGGCTCTCTAGAATAATACTGGGAATAACATAAGTGAAACATATGACTAATGAGGTAGTTTTCTGGAAAATACAAAAAAATGCTAATATTTAAAATTAGAAGAAGATGGCTGAAATTTCTTGGATATTTAATGAGGAAAAATGAACTAGAAAACTTTAGACTCACAAGCCATAGTAAAGGTAAGAGGGTCAAAAAGAAGTAAGCAGCCATTAACTGGCTTAATAAATGTTGGTTAGTTCCACTAACTTGACCAAAAGAGTGTGAGTTCAATACCAAATTACAGCAGTGGTGAACAAATAATTTAGAGATTTGAGTTAAAGGGAGAAAACTCATGACTACTTGTAATAAGAATCATATACCCTAGTGATTATAATAAAGGGTTAGGTACAAAATTCTTAGCATCTCAAGAAGGCCGGAGTGTGCAACATCTAAAACATTGTAAAAATGATAACAAAAATGAGGACAATAGTCCAAATAATGCAAATGGTGTAAATACTACCTCAGAATTATAGACAAATACTTCAACAGAGAGTGGGAAATATTGTAAAGTGAAAAACATTGCTTAAAACTACAACTGATAGAAAGATATAGGAAATCATGATAGCCTTTAAGGAGCCAAATGCATAGAAGAAAAGTATTAATGTTCAATTCCCAGAAAGCACAATGTGTTTTCTATAAAAAAAAACTTCAAGTTAGATCAACTTTTTGACAGATACCAAGGTACCAGAAGATCCTAAAATTTTCCTTTTCTGAAATATCGGGGAAAAATGAACATGTATCTCTAAACTAAGATGATGGTATCTTCAAAAATAAAAAAGTGAAATCTGAATATCTGCAATTCTAATGATTTTCTCTTATTTAAATTAGCAAATTATATCTGAAATAAATTTCTTTCTAAACAGATTACAAAATGAGAATGTTAAGTTATTGTTTGAAAGACAATGTGAAATGAGAAATATTTTTGTGCAGTTTGCCAATGTAGCAATCAAGCAAATACACTTGAAGTCATACTAGACTTAACATTCTTTAACTGTGGAAAGTGAAAATTTCATGAAAGTATGTGTTACTATTTCCATGTTTTTTATCTAAAATTAAAAATAAGGATTAACTTTGAGGAAAACATTAACAATGAACAGAAAAATATAAAGTGTCAGTTTAGACTAATACCAGAAAAAAAAAATGCATAAATATGTACTTCTAAAGATTAACACAATCTTGGATATGAATGAGTAATCAGAGAGCCAAGTCTAAATTCCAGCTGGGTTTGTGACATTCACTTATGAGCAGATTATCTTATGAATCCATTTCTTCTCTGACCTACTATGGATTAAATAGCAAGACAGACTAGGCCCTGTAGATTTGGTTGGCAAACAACCTATAACAGACAGATACAGCAGCTCCCTGCAGGAAATATTTTGCCAATTCAGTCATGAATGGAAAGAGATATGATTGTCCAAGTGTGTATCTTGTTTCGTTCTTAACTAACAGACGGACAAAGACTGCTTTATTCATAATATGGATTGTCAGCCTAATTAATTAGAAAATTAGTGACAAAAATTTCTTACTAGAATCTAAATGCTTGTTATATTTTGCATAATTCTAAATGAATAGAGAATATTAATGGCATTTTGATCATTATCTTTGTATATATTTGAAGGAAAATGGCTGCAAATAATATGTATTATTTTCACAAAGCAAACAAGGATTCTCTTTCTCTCTCTTTCTCTGCATGTAGGTAGAGAGCATAATTATTACAGGATTTCAAACATCTAATAATGAATACAGATACTGATAGGTTGTAGATATTTACTAAGCTTAGCTGAGGCAGACAGACACTTAATCAAAAGTGGTGTTTAAAAAGGGCACTATATAAATATCCTAAGTGACAAGGCAAAATAAGCATTTAAACTTACTGGTTTTCAAAAAAAGCTATAACACTAGACACTAGTGGTGTTGGAAAAAACATACAAAAATAAAAACATAATAAGATAAAATGAAAAATATATCCACAAGTGTGTGTGGCTGAGTGGATAGAATGTTCACTTCCTGACCACAAGAATCTCACCATAGTCTATTTGTGAGGAAGGTGATTTGGTCTGTAGGAGGCAATCCCAGCAAGTATGACCTTTGGAAAGTGCCTGAAAAACAAACTATGGGTTATCTCAAGCCTTGCAAGTAAACTTGGGTAAATTGAGCACTTTGGGGAGCTGCCAAGGATTGTGCTAACACAAAGCCATATTTCATCATGACTGAGCATTTGAGCTTGCTGACCTTGTTCAGATTGTTGATCACACTAGATAACAGGCTCTCTCCTAGAATCTGTAATTCAGGTTTGCTCAGTGTAGTTCCAGTATAAATCCCAGGTCATCTCTGTGGGTGTTGAACAAACACAAATATGTCTGAGCAGGCATAACTGCTCTAGCTGACAGGCATCCTTTCATATGAATGGCCAGTCATTATGTTTAGTGGATACTCATGTTTGAAATAGACATATTTTTTATTTTTAACAGTGCATATGACATCTCTCAACAAGAACGCTCAAGAAAATGTAATACAAACTGAGCTCTCTGGTAAGATTAAGACCTGTATTCTCCTTTGTAAAAAAAACCACTGTTCAAATACAGGGAATCTATTTCCAGTATGGGTATCTTCTAGAAATAACATTTGAAGTAATAAAAATGTTGGATTAAAAATAAATCCATTAATTCTTTAGAAATTGCTTTGTTTACATTTTCATGTTATTGATATGAAACTGAGGAGATATGGGTCTTTCAAAAAAACCTAAATGAAGGAGTGTGCACTCCTTAAAAAAATTAAAACAAAAATGTAAGCAAAACTTTGGTGGACTATGACACCCATTGTGGATGAGTGGTCAAAAGCATGAAAATTCAAATTGTATTTTCTCCTACAGAACAAGGTGTGGGCTTAAACTCTTTTTTTGATTCACTTTATTTGAAGACTCAAGCCTATATATATATGTGTGTGTGTGTGTGTGTGTGTGTGTTTTGAGCAGCAATCCCAATGTAATGTCTATTTTATTAAAAATTATGGATAATGGATGAAAATTCTGTTACATAATGAACACAGATGACAACATACAAAATAAAAAAATATGACTGATGAATTGGTAAATGATTATCAACTGATCTATTGGTGCAATCCTAATAAATAGATATAAACACAATGACACAGGTGTAATCCAAGTATGGAAACCGATTAATTGGCAAAAACAATTGCCAATAACAGAATAATTGGCTAATACTGATATGGGAAATTATTGATGAATTAACTGGTGCAACCTTGATAGATATATAGATATGATCACACAGGCATAGATAGGTGAAACTGCAAATAAACTGTAGTAGAGTGGATTGATTAATTGATTGCTAACTGGGAATTTCTCTTAATGAAGATTGGCAAAAAAGTAATATAAAAGTAAAAGATGATTTGAGAAGTTATCATTTTTTGCACTGTTCACATTCAAATTTTTGTGTGCATCTTTGTTGTAGTTATCAAAGTATTATGATAATAACAATAAAGATTGGGATAATAATCTCAACGCAGATTGTAAATAAAAGAATATTATTTAAAATCAATATATATCTAAAATAACTGATGATCCTTAAACTGGGGCTGAAATTTCAATGTTGTTATATAAAGAAAAGTAACCAAGTTTGAAAACTAATTGTTAAAAAAAGCTGATGACTGATTAAACATTTAATATTGACTTGATCAATTTCTGATTAACAGCTGGTTAATCAGTCTATGTTGACTGTAGATACAAATGAGAAAAGAACAAAATTAAAAAATTTTGTGTGGTAAAATCATCACCTTTTGATTATTTTTTAAATTTAACCCTATTGGAATAAAAATGGCATTATGATGTTGAAAAAGTATTACAACTCTAACTTTGATGTAAAATACTAACCCCATGTCAAAACAAATTATTTCTGGGTAGAGAAAACACTTTTAGAAGAAAAGTTTAGTCATTTGTGTGTTTGTATGGGGAGGCAGGGTATAACCTATCTAACTAGCTTGGAAGAACAGAAAAACGGAAGGATAGTTTCAAGACAAATATTAATTAGAACTACAAAGAAGAGGATGTCTATACAATAGAAATTACATCACAGAAGATTTTCAACAGAGCAAGAGCTGAAATGAATAGCATACACAAATCAAAGTAAAAAATGTATAATCTAGAGCCTGATATTCCACATCGCTTCAAACAAAATATCAGGAAAAAATCTCCTATGAATTATAGAAAGATTGATAACTGTGAATTTAAGTAAAGCATTTTATTGAAAAGATGTCTGAGGAGAAAATATTATAAAGTTTATCCGACAATAACACAAATTGTGAAATTAGCTTGGAGAGTAGAAAGCTGGTTAGTGTCAGACTTAACCGAACTCCCTACAGATTACAGAATTATCATCAGAATTATTATCAGAAGATTTTTCATCAGAAAGTTGTTTGTCGGCAATAGTGTGGAATAGTGTAAGAATAAAATATACATTTTGTATGTTAAAATAGTAATTTATTAAAAGAAGGAATAACAAGATTTCGTAGAAATTAATGTTTAATTAGTTAATAGTATCAAGAGTTCCTAGAAAATGTTCATAGTAGTAATTGTTGAAATAGATAAGAAGAAAGAGAAAGAGGACAATGTCCTAGACCCTTGAAGTTGACATGACATTTTAGATGTTTGTTACACTGCTCTCATCCGACTGACTAATGTTGATGAAGTCCTTTTACTGTCATCTAGATTTTTTGCACTTACTTGCAACGTCCTTTTTGATCTTGCAAGTAGCTCCCATTCATCAAAAATCATTGTAACACCTACCTGCAAAATCTGGTTTACACTTGTTCTTTAAGCACATGATCAGTTTTTTTTCTATTTGAAAAAACCAGGAATTCAAATGTCATTGTGAATTTTTGTAAAAGTGAAGAAGGTTGATTTTAATTAATTTCTTATAGGCTATAAGCTAACTTGGACCTTTGTGTCCACAAAAACAATATCAAAAAGATATTTTTTTCCTTAACACTATTATTATTTTAACTACCTCCACTCCTTGGATATGCTTAATATTTTCAAAAGTTATGATTAGAATTGTAATAAAAGTTGAATTTATACAATATTTTTTGCTCTTAAAAATTTACAACAAAATATGAAATACTTATTAAAGTGCTTTGGATTTACAAAAATAATTTTAGACTTAAAACATTGTAAAAACCAGTACAGATAAAAACAGTGCAATATATATAATTTGCCAACTTATAAAGAAGTAACTATAAAGACAATATTTTATTAACTGTTTTTTTTCATTGGAAATATAAACAAGAAACCTCTTTTCTGTTTTTGCTGATACTGTTTTTTTCTAAATCAGCAAATGTAATTTGTTCAAAATATAGGCTAAATTGTGTAAATAAAAAAAAAACTGAATTAGAGATGTAAATTAATATTCTAAGTAATCAGCTTAAAATAGGCATTTAAGATGAACCAAAATCTTTCCTAAAATCATATTATAATTGTACTTGTTCCTCTGTTAGTCAATGAATTAGCATGTGCATTACACTCTCCTATTATTTCTGGAAAATAATGAACCAGTCCCTTCTAAGAAAAAAAAAGCAATACAGGATAAAAAATGATAAGGCTCTGATGTATTTTATATTTGCTTCAATGAAACAGAAAACATTTTGAATCATTTCACTTGTACCCATTTAATATTTACAATATATTTTTGTAGTTGTTAAGCTCAAATATTTAAAAGGGCAATAGGGGAATTTCTACTTGTGTTGTGTAGGCTCCGAATTCCTAAGGAACTTATTCAATCATTAAATTAAGAATTATAATTTATCAAGAAATTCAATGAACTTTACACACTAAAGCAAAAGGGCTTGTGGACTCTTCACCAGAAAACATACTTATGCAGTCAAGTCATACTCAAATACATTCATTAAAATTTTGGTGTGTATTCCAGTTTAATTCTAGTATGAGAAACTCCTTTTGCTGATTTTGTTTAATAAATGTCATCTTGCATTTCAAATCATTCATTTTCTGTTGTTTTGAGCATGCACCATTTCATCATCATTTTTCATGTATTATAAATTATTCTCATGAGAAATTCTATACACTAATTATCAAATTATCCAACATTAAACTGTAAAAAAAGCAACACTGAATGAGACTTGCAAAATAATCTTCCAGGTAAACTGCTTGAAATAGAAAAATATTCAAAATAATTCAAGATCTCAACTAAAATAGTGATATAATCTTAAACAAAAGCCTTACAATCATACAATTACACGCAATCATTATTACACTCATTTACACCCAGTCATATAACTGATGATGATAATGATGATGATATACAGCAGCAATTGGAAAACTCTGAAAGTGTGAGGGGCAATTAGGGGCCAGGATTTTTCTGAGGAGGAGGGAGCAAACTTAAGCAGTTTCTTCATTTTCATACTATACCACTATCGTATACACAACTTAGAATTGAGTTTGAGTATAAGTATGTTACTTCACTGAATTAGATGGAATAACGTTTTATTCATAGTAGTGAAGTGCTTTCAAACTGGCATTTGTCCTTAAAAAGTTTGATGAAAAAGAAAACAAAGAAAAAGTGCTGAAGATCAAATCTTATCAAAATCTGTGACTGATCAGTTTCATAAATTTTGAAGCTTATAAAAGAAACAGGGGTAACTGAGGGGCCAGCCAAAATTCATAGAGAAGGCTCCTGCTCCTCCTCCCGAATTAGCACTGATTATATACTTGGGTATTCCTCTTTGTTTTTTTTTATAATTGTTTCACCCTGAGCAAGGCATTTCACTGCCACTATTGTGCAGGGGGTTACATAGAGGGGAAAGTGGTGAGAAAGGATGGTTAGATATAGGAAATGTCAGAAGGCAGGTGATAGACAGGTAAGGATACCGAGAAATGAGGGTTGGGTAGATGGTGAGTGTGTTGGGAGAATAGATGCAAGTTAGTGTGATAGGAGGTGTCTATTGACCTTACATTTAAACTCCTGGAGATTGTAGCTGTCGAAAAAGCAGACATGTGGAAGGGAATTCAACAGGCGGGAAGTGCAAGAAAAGAATCTGTTGGAGTAGAAATTATGGTTACATCTTATCTGTTTCATTGTAAAAGGGTGGGGCCTAGTTGCTCATGGTAATCAGTATTGTAGATTAGTGGTTATCAGCAGGGAAAGTGGAATCAGCATGCTGAATTCATGTTCTGGTCAAGTTATTGTATTTACTTTCACCCAAATACCTCTGCAAATATATGAATCCATCTCATCTCTTTAGCTATTGGTTAATTATAGTTAACAACAAGTCTTAGAGAAGGAAAATTCTAAATTCAAAACATGGGCAGACATGGCAGTCAATTTGACTGAAAAAAAAACCTACTTTCTACAGAAATCACAGAAGCAACAGCCAGCATGGTGATGATCTTGTTCTATACTTTATGGGAGAATAATGGTCATAATAAGAAAGGAGTCTGTATTTTTCAAATAGTGTGCTGAAAAATGCTCTCTTCAACCCACTTTGAGGACACAACAGAATGTTTTTCTTGTTTGGGATGAGAACTTCCCAGAGCTTCTCATAAGTGTATTTACCTTCATAATCATTGAAAATGAAAACAAAACTTGAAGCAGTGAAAATGTGGTTCTACAGAAGGATGGTGCAGATATCGTGAACTGAGCATGCAAGCAACGATGAGGTGTTGGAAAGAATGGCAACGAAAAGGAAATTAATACTGAGCATCAGGAAGAGACAACTGAAGTTCCTGGGACATGCAATGAGGAAGGAGAGCTTGGAGAACCTGATACTGACAGGCCAGATAGAAGGAAAAAGAGACAGAGGAAGGCAGCAGATAACATATTTGAAGGGCCTGATCAGGTGGATGGCGGAACGGGGGTTGCAAGGTGTAACAGGAGCAAACATACTAAGAGCCACAAGGGATAGGGAGATGTGGAAAACTATGATTGCCTACATCCTGAAGGGATAGGGTACAGAGAAGAAGAAAGAATTTGAGCAGTTATTTGGCATTTTAAGATAATTTCCCCATGATGTGAATAATGAATTTCTGATTCTTAATTGAATTTAAGGAAAATAAATAGATTTTGTGAGGAAAACAAAATGTACAATGAATTTAAATATTTCTAAAAAACTGCTTATTCCATTTTGTTACCTAAGTTAAAAGCTTTCATTTATTTTTCACTTTATACTGCATCTTTACAGCATAAAAATTAAATTTGATGCTCTGGTAGCTCATATTTATTTCTGTTTAAAATGTATCATTTCAGAAAACATTCTCTACTATAGCTGATTTTAATTAAGTTGTTTTACAAAAAGTACAGTGTTTCTTAATACACCAGTATGATACTTTGATATTTATTGCCAAATTATTGTCACACATACTTAGAAAACATAAATTTGTTTTGTAAGCATGAATATATATTAAAATGAAATCAATTCATCTCAGAATAATATATATGCACTTAGTGTAATGGTCACTGGCACAGAGAATGGAACCAGCAAGCCAATTTCAAGTTCTATCCTAGTCTTTTGCATTCAATTTTAAACTAATACTCTTGGACAAAGCCATGAATTAATTTCTTCTCTCTCTGGCTATGGGTTAAATAGTAAAGCATCTTAGATGGCAGCCAGTCAAGGAGAATAAACTATGCAAATTTACAAACATGGATAAACCAACAGGAAACCATGCAACTATATTTTCTAAGAAATTATGTCAATTTACAGATCAAAAATGAAGAGGAATCCGCAAAAGTGATGTGTTAAAGGAACATAACATTGAGAAAAAAGAAATTATTTAATAAAGTTTGACATGAATTATTATAATGTATGCGTGTGTGTGTGTGTGTGCGTATGATGATAATATCAGTGACATTCTAATATGTATTAGTGAAGAACCTATTCAAGTCAGTTAAGTGCTATATTTGATGCACAATTTGTCTTGAAAGAGACATGACTGACTGGGCAGAAGATTATCCTGCAGTAGTTTGCCATTGCTTTCTATGGTAAACTGGTTGCCGACTAAGGCTATAGAACCCAATCTGTCCTATTATTTAACCCACAACTGGAGGGAAGAAATAGATTAATACCTTTCCCAAAAGTATTTGCGTGTAAGTGAATGCAAGGAATTCAACTGGTACTTGAACTCGGCCCCTGACTTGTCGTTCCGAGTCGATATCCACTGCACCACAATGCACATCCTGGCATATCCAAGAGAAACAATAAAATACTGAATAATCTACATGAAAAGTGTGTGCAAAAAGGAGGAACAAAATTTACAAAGAAAAAGCTTCAGTTAGAAGAAAGTATTGTTGACATCAACAAAAGAAAGGAGGCTATGATTTACTCACATCCAAAAGGAACATGTCCAAAAGTCAAAAAAAATTCCCTTATATATTTTTCTTCTTCTTTATGTGTCACATCCATTCAGGATGTAGGCGATCATGGACTTCCACTTAGCCCTGTCTCTTGTCGTTTGCAATATTTTTCTTCTTGCTATCTCTCCCAAACCCTGCTCTATCATCCATTTGCTCAAACCTATGAAGTAGGTATCACACTGCTTTCCTCTGTCTCTCTTTCCTTCTAACCCTCTTGTGAGTATAAAATTCTCCAGGCCCTTCTTTCTCATTATGTGTCCCAGAAACCTCATCTGTCTAGTCCTTATGTTAAGTATGAGTTTTCTTCTAAAGATAGAATAACTTGTATTTTTTTATTAATATACAATAGCATTAAAAATATTGGCTTTTTTTTTAACTTAATGCAACTACTGAATCCAATACCAAGCAACTATCTACCTCATAAAAGAAGGCATCATATCTTTTGATTGAAAAATAAATTTATAAAATTTATATTTCTATATATTTATGCAAAAACAGATACAATAATTTTTCTCAATAAAGAAAAAAATCCCGAGCAAAAATTATCAATGAAATATGAAACCTTTTCTAAATTAATGTTTAAAATTCAAATGCCACAAGTATTTACAATTTTAGTTGCAATTATCAAGTCTCTGAAATTTCAATTTGAGATTCCAATTTGACTTCCTTCCAAATAAACAAGTATTTCTCATGAAACAAAGGTAATTTTTAATCAGATAAATTTCCCACATGACATTTAATATCAATTTGAGAAAAAGATTTAAATTAAACAATATAGTTCTTTCATTATCAAATGCAATGCTGATATATCACCAATTTGATTTACAAATCAGACAGCAAGAGAATATTATATCAAATCGAGAAGATTGTATCCTCAAATCTGACAAAAATGACACAGTATCTGATGACTTGAAAGCTGGTGTGAGATATCTTTCAGTAAGTTCAGACAAAAGATTGCTTGCTTTATTCAAAAGAACAGAATTTGAAACCTGTCATTTGACCCATTTGTCAAAACAATTAACTGTCATTATGATCATATGTAGGAAGACAGACAGATGTAAACTTTTTGCTGGTTTAATGTGAAAGTGGTGAAGGAGGATAATATTTTTTCTTTCTATTCAACCTAACAGAATTTATAGCAGTATATTTAGTACTAAGTCCTCTTGAAATGGAACACAGATCCTGGAAAATTATTTCCTACACAATTTCATCAATGAAAATAAACGATTCAGTTGTATTTCTTTTTTGAGCCCAGTTTATTTTTCTCTTTTTTCAAGTTTTTTATATCACTGTTCGCTCAACTGTCTTATTTTATTTTTTATGGTAATGGTCTCATATTTAAGTCTTATTCCTTACCATCGTATTAGATTATGAAGACAAGAGATAAATTTATGCATATAAAACAATTCATTTTATATCTGCTCTGTCACTTATGTATTTATTTGCTTTGTTTATCAGCAACACCATCAAATGAGTGAGAAAAGAAAATTGGAAAAATATCGAATGAAGAAAAAATTCTACCCAGTGAACAAAATTGAATTTTTTTCCCTTTTCTGAAAATATCAGTCTTTTTCAATGTGTATGCAGGTACATTCATCTATCCACACACACACACACACATATATATACACATGTGTGTTTTTATATAAACACATGTATGTGTGGAAATATGAATATATGTATATATTCACTCACACAAACATTCTTTCAACATTGAGCAAATATACACACATAATCATATATACATACAAATACACAGTCTCTCTCTCTCTCTTTATATGTATATATATATATATATATAGAGAGAGAGAGAGAGATACATAGATGCCTATATATATATATATATATATAGAGAGAGAGAGAGAGAGATACATAGATGCCTATATATATATATATATATAGAGAGAGAGAGAGAGATATGCATAGATGCCTATATATATATGAAACATCCCTCAACATGAGCAGGTATGAAAATAAATGTGGTAAAAAATGATTTGAAAACTTTTTACAAAGTCTCCTGCATCAAATTAGGCAGAAAATATGATAAAAACCTGGTGTATTTCATTTGAACATTGAGATTATGTATTTAACATTCATATGGTTTCAACCCATGTTTTTTTGCTGATTTTTACAACACAATAGGGAAATCTGCCTATCAGAATTTACAAGTATGTAACATTGCTTGCTCTCTCAAATGGGAATGACAATACATTTGGAATGGTTTATTTAAAACATTCTCTTTTACACATAGAATTATTACTGAATTCAACAAAGAAAAAGAGACTAACCTAAATAATACAGAGAAAAAAGAATAGCATTCTTTACATTTGGAATACTTTTTCTTATGTGCCATGTTCCTTCAGGATGTTGGTGATCAGGGCTTTCCATAATTTCCTATACTCTGTTGCTCTTAATAAATTTTGTTTTTTTTTGTTATCTCTCCTAAATCTTGCTCCACCATCCATTTACTTAAGCTTGCTAAGTAATTTATGCATCAATTTTCTCAATCCCTAAGATCTTCAATCTTTTATGTAAGTATCAAATTTTCCAAGCCCTCTTTCACCATTATATGCCCAAGAAAATTCAAATCTCTTTATCTGATGTTAAGAATAAATATCGATTTTGTTTTCATTTTCTCTTAAACTTCATTTTTGAAATTCATATAAAACAAGTATACTCATAATGTGGGATAGAAAATTAAGAATTAAAATTAACTTTTTACTTCAGTTTTACAATGACATGTGAAATCCTGATTTTTCCCAAATAGAAAAAGAATTGACCAAGTGCTTAAAGAAAAAGTCAAAACCAGATTTCACAAGTAGGTGTTAAACTGATTTTCTGACCAATGGAAATGACTTGCAAGACCAGAAAGAACTTTGTGAGTCAGTGCAAAAAATCTAAATGACCATATAAATGACTTTGATCATTGTCAGTCTCTCAGATTGGAGAAGTAAGATCAGTCAGTTAGTTAAGTGCCATACATGAAACACGCTTGGGCGATCATGTCTCGAAAAAGACATGACTGACTGACAGAAGATTATCCCACAGTAGGTTGCCGACCAAGGCTATAGAACCCAATCTCTCCTGTTATTTAATCCATAACTGGAAGGAATAGACGGATTAATACCTTTCCCAAGGGTATTTGCGCATTAGTGAATGCAAGGAATTCAACTGGAATTTGAACTTGGCTCTCTGATTTCTTGTTTTGAGCCGATATCCACTGCACCACCCATGCACATCCACAGCTAAAAGGAAACAAAAGAAGCTTCAAGTCAAGTCCTCTTTCTCTTCCCTTCTTGCGTGCTGATTTCTTTTACTTCTTCTCCATCCAAAGAATTTCCTATGAAACACATGCTCACAAATACATACGTACTTATGCATATACTCTTTCAACAATTACTACTATGAACATTTCCTACAACTCTTGATACCCTTAACTTTCTAACTGAACATTAATTTCTACAAATTCTTTTTATTCATTTCTTTTAATAAATTTATATTTTAACATACAAAATGTATATTTTATTCTTACACCATTTCACACTATTCCATACAATTCTTCCACAAATATATGAAAACCTTCTGATAATTCTGATGATGATAATTCTGGATAAAACTTGTAAGTCTGACATAAGACCAAATTAAATAAAAATTAACTATCTCCCAACTGCTTCAATATGACATGATGTCTTAAAAAAGCAAATATTTTTAACCTGGAGTGTTTCAGATTTTTTTTTTACAGTAAGGTTCACCCTGACAAGGCCCGGAGGCTATTCAAGGTGGAGGGTTACTTTAAGTGGTAGTTTATATAGATAGAAGGGAGAGATAGTGATTAATCGCAGACAAAACAAGTTATGGTTCTTGCGATCCTCTGAGGAGTCTGTTTCACAGAGCAGTGGTTTGCAGGAAGAAGATGTTAGAGTGGAATTTACTTCTTGCCAATTTAATACCGAAGAAATGTGGTGATTAACTAAAATGTAAGTGGTATGACGGGTTGTAGCCATGAAGGTTGGACTTGACAGAACCAAGGATTGATTGATTAATTGATTATTTGTTTCATCTGTAGATCATTTAATGCTGAAACCGTTTTTTTTTATTCAGGTATGTTTTAAAACAAAAGCTGCAAAGCTCTATTTTCTAACATAATTTTCTTTCTTCAGGCAAACTGTTATTTGGGCAGTAGGTACATTTTTGAAGAGCATATTGAGATTTTGCACTTGGTAATAGTTGCTATGTATTTTTATGCTTCTTGCATTCTATAAAGATATGTTTGTCAGTGAGAAACTAGTTGCAGTGGATAAACCAAAGTGTAGTTTATGAAGTGATTGCATGTGTGTATGTCAGTTAAGTGTTCTTATTCTGTTGAGCACTATGTCTTTTTTACGGTCAGCCAATTGCTCTATATTCTCTTTTTTATTGTTGGCTGATCTTCATATTGTTTATTCTTTGGGAAGATGTCTCAGATTGCTTGCTATTTTCTTTTTTTGTGTAATTTTGTTTCATTCATATATATATTGGAGTTTGATGTTGGTCATTTTCATTTTGGTTGCCTCTTTTGCCAGTGTGTCAGCATCATAATTTCCGTTGATGCTTATATTGCTAAGACTTCAAGCCAATATTATTGTTTTGTGCTTTATTAATTTATGACAAGTTCCCCTGATTTCTAAGGAAACAGGGATGATTTGTGTTGTTTTCTTTAAGTGGTGTTAAACTAGACTGGGACCCTGAGAATTTTATAATCTTCCTATCTTTTGAATTTTAAGTGCCATTTTAATGGATGCATTGACAGCCTGGTTTGTTTATGAATTTGTCTATTTGTAGCTGCTGCACCCATTCTATTTCAGATTTCTGTTCCATCTGTGCAGAATGGTTTATAGCAAAGATATTTGTCTCTTAATTCTCTGTACATACTTTTACTGACTTTTTCTTTTTTATCATGTCAATTTTAGGTCTACGTGAGATTATCTATAAAGTTAGCTTGTTTTGTGATGTGTTATGTTATTAGGATTTTTATTTGTTCTAGTGTTTTGTTAATTCAAAATTCAAGTGAAGAGTGTTGGTTTATTCTATAGAACTAGATATATTGAGGTTCATACTTTTGGTATGCTAAGTTAATTAGGTTGAATTGTAGTTTTAGTACATATTGGAGTGATAGTTTTTCTCATCTCAGAGATATAGGTGGTTTATTGGCTTCTATACAGAGACATTGCATGGTGAGTTTTGGAAGGCTTTAAGACTTAATCTCAGTCCTTGATTTTGTATGGGCTGTAGTCTTTTAAGATGAGATTGATGTGTGGCACTGTAAATAATGCATCCATTGTCTAATTTTGATCTAATAAGTGACTATATATTCTTAGGATGACTTCTGGCCAGCATGCCACAAATTCAGTTTTGATATTATTTTTAGAAGCTTCAAAGACTTTCGGCATTTTTGTTTAAAGTGATCAACATGTACCTTGAAGTTAAGTTTGCTATCCAGTATGATTGATAGGTATTTTATTTGTTAGACTAGAGGAATTAAGTGTGCATTTAATTTTAATTCTGGATTTAGGTGGTAGCTCATTTTTTTTGCATAAAACAGTTTTTGTTTTAGAGTAATGGAATCTAACTTTATTTGTCCATTTTCCCATCTTGTTTAAATATATTTGTGCATATCTTTCACGAGAAGCCATGTTTAATAATGAGTAAGATATTGAGAGATCATCTACATATAGGAATTTTTTAATTTTTGAATGAAAGGTTTTGATAATACCATGTATTTTGAGAATAAATAGTGTAACTGAAAAAATGCTGCCTTGAGGTACTTTTGCTTCCTGTTAGTGTGTATCTGATGTTGTGCTATAGTTTCATACTTTGAATGTTTAGTTTGATAGAAAGTTTTGGATGAACATATCCATTCTTCCTTTTATTTCAATCTTGTGTATATCTTTTAGGATATCATACTTCAATGTGGTAACACAGGCTCTTCCAAGATTGAAGAAAATCAATATCACATGATGAACTTGAACAAAGCCATCACAAATAAAGGATTCTAGCCATATAAGTTTATCACTGGTTCCTTGGTTTTTCTATAGACAACTTTGGTAGCTAGATAAAAGACAGTTTCTTTTCAGATACCACATTAGTCAAGCATTTACTCACCATCATCTTACAAATGCAACTTGTTAGTGCAATGGGTCAGCAGTTTGTTGGGTTGGAATGATCTTTGTCAGGTTCAAAAATCAGAATGATGACAGACTGAAACCACAATTCTAGAAATTTGTTTGAACACTATATATCATTGAAGATGTAGAAAACTATCAAGAGAAACTTTTCTGGCAGGTGTTTTAAATATTTTAATGAATTTCATCTGGACCAGTTACAGATTTTTACTTTTGTTGATAAAGTTTTTTTGTTCTATCATAGTAAAGAGAATATTGTATTCTTCGTTACTGTTTGAAGTGAATGTTTTTTTTTATATTTTTGAGATTTGAAAGGGGATTGAATTGTTGATGTCTTTCATTAAAATTCTCTTGCTATTAGGGTAGCCATTTTTTTCCAGTGCATTAATCTCTGTTTTAGTTTCATGGACTTTTGAAGGTTGTGATCTTTTTCATTAATTTTTATTATTATTTTCCATGTTTTATTTACTGATGGTTTGTTGCTTAGTTTAGAGATGTAGTTTTGCTAAGATTCTCTTTTGGACTTTTTTAATTATACAGTATGCTTTTACTCAAACTTGCTTGTAGATTTTAAGATTGACTGTGATGAAGTTGTGTAAAAATACCTTTAGTATTTTTTTTCCTGTCAACATTTTTCCTATTATAAAAGATGACAATTTCAAAATTAGTTGTTTTTTATTGGTTCTCTTCCTACGAATTTCAAAAATTTTTCTTCCAATTTTCTTCATCATGTTTTGTTTCTATATCACAAAAATAAAATCTCTTAGTGTTTCTTGTGATTTTACTTTATATATTATTATTATTATTATTATTATTATTATTCAACCACACTTCTCAGGCACTTCGGAGCCTCATATAGGGGAGATGATGAGGAAGGAAATCCCATTCACATTATTCCTGCTGAGCTACATGATTGGTATACTCCAAGAACCTGTTATATCCCGTATTGTCTATCCACATATGGGATTTCTTCAGAAGTTTAAACAGTCATGTCTGATTTCTTTGTTCCCAGTCTAACTGACCCTACAGCCACTGCTTACTAAATCAGTTTAATGTTTGATTTGGTGCATTTTGTTTGTTTTGTTTGTCTTACTTAGGGCTTGATAAGATCAACTGGTTGATTGGTTCAGGCCTCTTTGATCACCTTTCTAGCTATAGTAGAGACCAAAGCAGTGTGTTGGATTTGGGGAGTATATGTCTAGTCAAATTCCTAAAACCTTTAACCATCAGGAACTTGTCCTTGCAGATCATTAGATTGCCGCCCATGGAAAATATGTAACCCTCTTGTGGTACTTTTACCTCCTGCAGAAGTGCACTTGGTGTATTCTGAAGATCTAGCAAAAGCACAAGGTGGAACCAAGGAATGTTGTGTTTCTGAGCACTTGCCATGATAGAGCAATGAGAGGCTCACTAACTTCAATTTCTTCAGATTGTTGTTGACACTCTTTTTCCATGATTGATTAGACTGTTCTTTGCTATCAGCCAAGGTTTGCCATCCATATGCTTAAGTCCATCAGGTATGCCATGCACTGCTTTCCCTTGTCTCTCTTCCCCTTTATTCATCCCATGAGCATCAGGTTTTCCAAGCCCTCTTTCCTCATTCAGTCAGTTTAGTGCTATACATGATACACGCTTTGGGCAATCATGTCTTGAAAGAGACATGACAGACTGGGAGGAAGATTATCTTGCAGTAGGTTACTATTGCTTTCTGCCATAAACTGTTTACCAGCCAAGACTATAGAACCTAATCTGTCCTATTATTTAACCCATAACTGGAGGGAAAAGATGGATAAATACCTTTCCCAAGGATATTTGTGTGTAAGTGAATGCAACGAATTCAACTTGAATTTGAACTCGGCTCCCTGATCTGTAGTTTCGAGTCAATATCTACTGCACTATAAAGCACATTCAGTCAGTCAGTTAAGTGCCACACATGAAACACACTTGGGCGATCATGTCTCAAAACAGACATGACTGACTGGGCAGAAGATTATCCCGCAGTAGGTTGCCATTGTTTTCTGCAGTAGACTGGTTGCCGACCAAGGCTATAGAACCCAATCTGTCCTGTTATTTAACCCATAACTGGAAGGAATAGGTGGACTGATACCTTTCCCAAGAGTATTTGAGCATAAGTGAATGCAAGGAATTCAACTGGAATTCGAACTTGGCTCTCCGATTTCTCGTTCCGAGTTGATATCCACTGCACCACAACGCACATCCTAACTGACTAAAGCACATTACATGTCCCAAAAACTCCAGCTATCTTTTCCTGATGTTAAGTATCAGTTTCCTTTTTGTGTCTATCCTCTCCAAAACATTGTCATTGCTCACATGCTCTGTCCATGGTATTATCAGCATCCTTCTGTAGAACTACATTTTGTCCAGCATTTGCTGCAATATTGAAAAACAGACATCACATAACAATCTAGTACTCTCCTTTTTGTTTCCAGCAAAATTTTCCTGTCACTTAATACTTTACTCAGTTTCTGGAATGTATTTTTGGCCATGCCAATAAGTCTTTGGATCTCTGTATTGCACATTCTGTTAAAATACTTTCCAGATATTTAAATTTCTGCACCTGTTTGATTTTCCTATCACCAACTTGTAATTCACAGTTTGGGCTCCTCTTTTCACTGATTACCATGCATTCAGTTTCCTTGTAGTTTATTTGTCGTCTTTTTTTCTGTTTTTTTACTACTACCTCTAGGAGGTCTTGTAGTTTCTTATATCTACTATAAGCACCGTATCATCAGTGTCTCTTGAATCAATCTGTGACTTGACTTCCAGCTGATCGTATCAAAATGTCTCCTCCTTCAAAAATTTACCATGGTAAAATTTGAACCCAGGTCTCATGGTTAGAACAAGAATACTCTAACCACTTGGCAATGAATAAAGAAGAAAAACATGTTTTATCATTTTAGTTGCACTTATTACTTTGTCATCCTGAAATTTTGGTTCATGATTCTCAGCTGAAAAAAGATTTAAATTCTTGAGCAAGAAAATTTTAAAAGAATGGTAAATAAATTTTAAATTGATTGAATATTGCTTGAAAAATGTTTGAGGGATCTATAAATAAACCACTTGGAAGAAAGCTTATTGGCTCTATTTTCTGTTGTGAACATAATTGTAAAAAATGATAAATTGAAATACCTACATTGTAAAATATAAGATGAATGTAAGATTGACATTTGTTGCTTATTCCATGTGAGCAAACTGTAATCCTACAAATAGAGAGTAAGCTTCCAGTTTTTAAATTTTCTACCATAAAGTATCATTGTATGATAAAGAGGAAGGCAAATATAATGAAATGCATACAGATTGGAGGTTTTTAATCTGTTTATGCACATGTAACACAACATCAAATGTATACACAAATCTGTATAAAAGTTTGGTAATACAAAATCAGTATTCAGTTAAAAAAAGTTACATATTTTTTAAAGTTATGTACAAAAGTGTTAGGGATCACTCCTTATTGGACATAAGAGTGGACTCACCTAATGTGTACATATAATCCTGCCTATACAGAGAGCACCAGTAGAGTAGTTGTACTGTCACTAGTTGGTCAGTAAGAATAATGACACATGACCCGAACATACTTCTTCACTACAAGTTTATATTTATTGATTCGTACTAACAGTATTCCTAGTATACCTAAATTGACTAACCCGTGTTCCATTTTGTATATTTTTGTTCAATATAACTTACAATTTTTATCTCCATATCTGCTTTTGGGATTTATTTTTTTGTGTGGTTTCTCAACAAGAATCTACAGCAAAAAGCATTCAAATAAAACTTAAAACTGAAAAGTTTTAATAAAATATAGTTTATATCTATGTACATTTGTTTTGAAACTGCCTGACACAAAACACTTTTTTGAACACTGCTGTGTAAATATTTTTTATTTTAATCCTTTTGCAACAAGCAATGCATGACTCCCACTGGTTCACAGGGTTACAGTGTGAGAAAAAACAAAGTACAGGAGGCATCAGAAAAGGATAAGAGATAGATGGGAATCAAAGAGATAGAAGAAGATAACTGACATTGAATTTAAGCTTTTGGAGATTGTAGCTCTCAGGGAAGCATGCAAATGGAAGTTAGTCCCAAAAATGGGAAGTGTGAGAAAATAAGCTGTTAGAGTAGAAGAGGTGGGTACATTAAACTATTTTGATAGTAAACGAGTGGGACCTTGATGCCAGTCTAATATCATGTTTAAATCCATGTGGTCAGTGAACCAGACAATAAAGAAAAAATGTAGTTGTCTATATTTTTAATAAAAAGAAACTTATTTCTAAATTCAGTTTAAATTTAACAAATATTTTAACACTGATATGAATACAATGATGCTCTCAATAAAGAAGAAGAAAATGAAAAATTATTCCAAAGAAAGAAAAAACGATTTCAAGGTTCAATCACATACTTTCAAATATTCTATTTTATGCATTATAGACCTGATAATTTTTCATTATTTTCTCAGACAGTAAAAAAAATCTTTAAAAAGATGATTAAAAGTGAAATACATCACAGTAGTACTATTTTACTCTACTAGTATTAAAATAATAAATTACCTCCTCAAATAAAGTCTTTTACTGAATATTTTGAGTGTTTAAAATATACTCTGATATGCTTTTAAATAGCAGGTAGACCTGTTCCACCTCCTTAGCTATCTGTCTAGGAGAAAGAAACTCCAACCAGTAGACCTGTTCCACCTCCTTAGCTATCTGTCTAGGAGAAAGAAACTCCAACCAACAACTGAGTAACCTCACAACCATCTTTCCATTCTGCTTATCGTTGGTATTACATTGGTTTAAAGGGTAAAGATGTAACATGCATGCCACACTCCACTTAAAACCCACATCATGCAGACCAGAGGGCATTGCATTCAGCCTTGCCAGCTATCAGCAAGTCTGTATCAGACATGGAATCCATGCCAATATCTTTCTTCAACAAAGAAAACTAAACCTGAATGTTTTCAAGTAATACATATCTTAATTTTAGCATTAACAAATCAAGACCTAGAAAGAAATATATATTTAAATGTTCACTAAAAATTAATACATGCCTTTGAATCAATATGTATATGTTTGTGTAGAACTTGATACAGGTGTTACAAAGATGTAGAATAATATCCAGACAAAAGAGAATAGAATGAGACAAAGATCAAAATTTGTTCAAATAATACATTTCAACTCTTTATGGCAGACATCCTCAGGTTGGAATGAGAAACAAACCAGCATGTAAGAAAAGTACATTTTTAAAGAAGCGATAATAAATATCATTATCAAGTTCTATGATCAAAAAGTTTTTCTTCCGCTAGATTTAAGGCAATAATATCTGCTAGATTTGTGATAAGAATTTTTGTTTTCATTTCTTTATTCTATATCATGCATTTTGCTGCTATTGTTTTTGCAGTGATCATTGATATGCTCTTTATTTAGAAAGTTAGTAACTTCTTTCCGTTTATACTTACAAAGCTTAGCTTAGTCTGGCACAAGGTTAAAGATGTAACTAATGAAAATTAAATTGATTACAATAGTATTTGTCTAATATAAAGACCACATATATAATATATAAAAGCACTTAATTTGTCTGTAGTTTAAAATTTCTAACACGCACATTATTTTTATACATGCACTTACATTTAAAATAAACATCTATTGCTTTTATTACATGTGGCACACACACCTAAACAGGTGTAAGTTTTTTCTACATTTAAAAATGTTCATTTATTCCTTTATTACATGTGACATGTATCTGACCAGTGAAATCAAACCTCAATCAACATACTGTCTCTTTGGTTTTTTAAAAATTAATTTTTTTAAAAAATCATTTGTCTTTAACAATCTCTGAAGAAGCTTATCAAAGTGAAACATGTCAGATTGAAAACACATTTTCCTATATCTTAATTTATTTTTATTTTCCTCCATTCCTACAAATCAATCTCTTTTTCAAACTTTACTTACTTGCCATACATAATTACTAAACTTAATTTAGTCTGACAGAAGGCTGAAGTTCTTAACACTTCAAAATGTAGTACATGAGGCTAGCTTACCTGTAAAAATACCTTTAACCTTAAAAAATTCTGTTGTTAGAAGACTAGTTGTTATTTTTGCTATATATCACTGGTCATAATGGTTTGGTTTATCATTTTTCATTTAAGTTCTTCCAATGTAAGACTCAAAAGCCACTCAAGGTAAAGGGTTACTCTTTATGGTTATGATGAATGATATGTATGAGACAAATGAATGAGGAGGTGGTTGGAAATGAATATTTTGAAGATAAAGTAGATAGATAACAAATGACCCTTGACCTGAAGTTCAAATATTGAAAGCCTCAATACAGGTGTCTGTTTCATAAAGTAACAGTTCTTGGGGAAAGTAAAGCCAGATTTTTTTCTTTAGATTTAAAATATGGAGAAAATGAGTGGTTAGAATCTGTGGAAGTACCATACCACGTTGTAGATGTAAAAGTCTAAACTGGTTGAAGAATGGAGCTCTTTTAATATGTGCTATAGAAATAACAATAGATTTACAACACTGTGTCTATGCAGAGATTATATATGTATATATATAATATATGGAGGTGGTGAAAAAGATATAGAAAATGAAATAGATTTGAACAGATTACAATTGAGAGATTGATATGAAATAATTTTTTGCTTGTACTTCGCCAAATAGAAATCCTGGTAAAAAGAAGCTAGCATCCCTATGGCAAAGAAAGTCCAATGAGAGGGTTAAAAAGAGATAACTGTTAATTCAAAGTCAGAACATTATCATTGATAACTCTCTCTTCTAAGTTGCAAACCCTACTTATTTTTTATGACAAGAAGTACATTTAAAAATAAAATCATGGATTCAAAGTCAGAACATTATCATTGATAACTCTCTCTTCTAAGTTGCAAACCCTACTTATTTTTTATGACAAGAAGTACATTTAAAAATAAACTCATGGATTCAAAGTCAGAACATTATCATTGATAACTCTCTCTTCTAAGTTGCAAACCCTACTTATTTTTTTATGACAAGAAGTACATTTAAAAATAAAATCATGGATTCAAAGTCAGAACATTATCATTGATAGCTCTCTCTTCTAATTTGCAGACCCTACTTATTTTTTATGACAAGAAGTACATTTAAAAATAAAATCATGGATTCAAAGTCAGAACATTATCATTGATAACTCTCTCTTCTAATTTGCAAACCCTACTTATTTTTTATGACAAGAAGTACATTTAAAAATAAAATCATGGATTCAAAGTCAGAACATTATCATTGATAACTCTCTCTTCTAATTTGCAAACCCTACTTATTTTTTATGACAAGAAGTACATTTAAAAATAAAATCATGGATTCAAAGTCAGAACATTATCATTGATAACTCTCTCTTCTAATTTGCAAACCCTACTTATTTTTTATGACAAGAAGTACATTTAAAAATAAAATCATGGATTCAAAGTCAGAACATTATCATTGATAACTCTCTCTTCTAATTTGCAAACCCTACTTATTTTTTATGACAAGAAGTACATTTAAAAATAAAATCATGGATTCAAAGTCAGAACATTATCATTGATAACTCTCTCTTCTAATTTGCAAACCCTACTTATTTTTTATGACAAGAAGTACATTTAAAAATAAAATCATGGATTCAAAGTCAGAACATTATCATTGATAACTCTCTCTTCTAATTTGCAAACCCTACTTATTTTTTATGACAAGAAGTACATTTAAAAATAAAATCATGGATTCAAAGTCAGAACATTATCATTGATAACTCTCTCTTCTAATTTGCAAACCCTAGTTACTTATGTTTAATACTTGATATAATGCAAACATATCACAATGTTGAAATTGGTCAATAATTATTTCTAACAATTCATACAGAGATTCATACAAGTAATCCATGGTAATACTTAAAATTTTTGGATCATATTTAATTTTGTCATCTGAATTTTCTAAAACTGTTTCTAAATTTATGTCTTTCAATCATTACACCTCACCAACTGTCTTCTTCTGTCATACTTATTAGGCACGCCACACTATTTAGGAAACACTTATTTAAACAGATATAGATATATGTGAATATACAGACTGAAAGAATGAAGTGAATAACTTCTGAGAAAAAGATTGATTTGTAGGAATGAAGGAAAATAAAAATAAATTAAGATATAGACATTCAGTGTAAGGAGATTAGTTACAGTATATATATATATATATATATATAGATAGATAGATAGATAGATAGATAGATAGATAGATAGCTCATTTATTTAAAGCAAAGCAAAATAAAAATACAAAAACAAAGACATCATGCTTTGACAAACATTGCAATCAAAATAATTACAAGTTGGAATTCTACAATAGATTCTTAGCAGATTGTGACATCAGTGAAATATCAATTTGAGAATGATGTGAATAGAATATATGGCTGGAATTAAAGAATCCAAGAGATTCCACTCCAAATATTGACTGGTATGACTGAACAATATCACAACAAATAGAATAACACTGTATTAGATTGTTATACAGCTCTCTTAAATTTCAAGTGAAATTTAAGCATTTGTAAGGGAACGCCTCATTCTTAGTTTCTGTTTAGTTAAAAATTTTTTGAGAAAACTTTTTGGTTTCCTAATTACAAATTTAAGCAGCAGCCCACTTCAAACATCCAAACTCATTTTGTTTTAGGTTTAAAATAAATAAACTGGGAATATATGGTTTTTAATTAAGAGGCAAAAAGAAAAATATCAACAAAATTTAAAATAGAGAATTTTTCATAAAAAAATTATTCTGGCATTAATTCCTTTCAGTCTAGTTTGAGAATTAGAACCTAGAAAATTTATAGATTTTTAAATGCATTTATGATGTAAAAATGAACAAGACTTCTGCTCAGAATTTCTTATTTTCATAGAAAAATAGAGAAAACTTCCACTCTTTATGATTCTTTTTATATGAAAATGGAGAAGACAGTTTTTTTTTGTTTTTTTTAATGAGAAAACCTTTTCTTTTTTTATTCATTTTGACAAAATTCTATTCAGGTAACAACTTTAATATAAATATGAAGTATTTCTTGAATGTACTCTCTCCAGGTGAAATGAGTCACAATGAATGGATGTCCCTTCAAAGAAGCAACATCCCTTGAGAGACTATTAGGCCTTAAACTTACAACTGACCTCAAGTGGAACTTGGACATATTAGCCATCACTAAAGATGCAGGTAAAATGCTCAACTCCCTGTACTGCTTCAGTAATTACCAAACTTCACATGATATCCTCTACCTTTACAAGGCCAAGGTCAGTACAAGAATGGAGTATTATTGTTATATTTGAGTATGAATTGCACAGATAAAATTTTTCATACTTGACAGAGTCCAAAAGCCTCTCTGAGTCCTTCCATTATTTATCAATTATTTCCCATCCTCTAACCTCATGATCCTCTATTGCTACTTTCATGAAAACTGCTAAGATGAACCACATTTCTTGGTTCTGTTAGAATTTACCTTCACAATAAAGACCAACCTTTGAACATTTCAGACATACCTGGAAAGCAACAATGTAACCACCCACATTGCTTCTGTATTCCCTTGGTGAGAAGTAAGTTCCACTCAAACAGCTTCTCATGAACCACGAGTCAGAGGAACCAACTCCAAACTATATATATACTAGCAGTATAGCTCAGCGTTGCTTGGGTGTAATGAAAGCTTTAAAACTAATCCATGGTCCTGGAGCTCAGACTCTTTGGACATTGGCACAAAAGAGTAAAAAGCAACAGTTGTTTCCAGTTAATGTTAAACTGTAGACTGAAAGAAAAATGAATGGATGTAAGTCAAATTTTGATTTCTTGCTATCGATATCAAATAAGTTTTTTTCATCATAAACTGAATTTTGAAGGCTAAATAAGTCCTCTGAGTAAATGGTATCATGGCTGAGACTAAGATCTACAATTATACCTACTTAGAGCCAAACTTGAAGCAAAAACTAAAATAAAAGTGCTGAAAAAAATTACAGACATACAGGTAGATAAACAGAGACACACACAAACATTTTGCCTTTTATATATATAATCGATTTTCTACACTATTTTAAGAGCTGCAACCTTGAAATTTCTGAATATTGTTTTTTATGTCTTTGTCTATGAGTATATCAAATTCAATTAAAATCAGACCACTCCTTTCATAACCTTATTTTTTCGATTATCGATTTTCAATATTTATCAGGGGTACCTCAACACAAAACCTAGCTAAGAACACTTGCAGATGCTTATAGTACAACTGTGTAAATTTTCAATAAAAATGGTTCAATCGTTTTGGAGTCTATAGGTAATGGACAGACACACACACAAAGTTCCATTTTTAAATAAGTATATATATATATATATATATATATATATATATATATACACACACACACACACACACAGAGGTAGGCTGAAACTTTCATAGGCTAACTATGAAGAAGTGATGCTAGAGAAGTAAAATCTTTCATGCATTAATTTCAAATCTTCTTATCAATAAGTGCATTGTTGCTTTCCAGGTATTAGCACAAGCTGAAATGTTTGTAGGTTGACAATGATAGAGCAGTGCAATTTTGCATGCATTAATTTTAGCTTTTATTAAAAACTGCATGATTTCTTTTCAGTTTAATTTTCTAAGGATCATTTATGGATCAGATATTAAGATTAAGAAGTATTAGGAAACATTTATCAGTCTGACATGTTTCACTTTTTGTAAAGCTTTGCCAGTGACTGAGAAACTGGATAAATAAGAGAAATTTTTGTGTTGGTTGATTTTCATTGGTCAGTGAAGTCTAACTTTACAATTGTTTGCATGTTATAATGCATGAAATACACAATTGACAAATGAAAATCAAACAACACAAATTTGAAAATCATTGAATTTCTATCTGTTTAACCATTTTTACAGTATCTGATGAACCTTTAATAAAAATATTATTTAAAATGTTAAATTATGTTTCCTAATTTTCTTTATCTTGTCATTCAGAAGTGTTTATGGTAACATTTATTTTGTATTAATGCATATGACAGAAAATATACTCAAAAGGAAACAATAAATTATGATGAAATACATCCTTTAAATAGTTGGCAGAAGAAGTTTTAGAAAAGACAGCAAAATAAAAACTTTACTAAGAGCTACAAAGAATAGTAAGTTGTGCAGAGCCATGATCACTCCCATTCTGAAGTTCAAATTTTTATCATTTGTTATTAAGATGGGATTGATGTAAAGTAAGTAAGAAACATGAAAGGTGAAAAAGCCTGAAGTGATTTTGTTTCATATTTGCAGATGATCTTTTGCAATTTTGTTTTCTCAAAATTATACAATTCAAATAATTCAATTTGCTAAGGGTGAGGAAAAACGGTTGATGAATATTTATTAATTAGACAATGACAATTGTAACAAATTAAAAGTTTGTACAAAATTTGCAGCAGCATATTTTACACAATGTCAAGGAAATATTCAAGTCTCTTTGAAGTTTATTACTTGTCCATATTCTTTAAGAATTGTTTGTAATGATTTTACCTTATTTTGATGAATGTCATGGCTAAATATAAAATATGCAACTTTAAACTGTGGAAAGTTGCAGCAGAAATGAAACAATGAATGAGAGAAACTTAAAGCAAAGATACAATAAATGCAAGATTGTGTTGGAAACTTTAAAAAGTGTTTGAGAAACAAAATTTTGTGTTCATGTACAAAGAATTCTTTGGAAAATCTTTGAACTTCAAAACTGATTAATTAGCCGATTCTTTGAAGGTCTTCTTGCAAACAGTATGTCAGCTTACAAAACAAAAGATGAGTCAACCAGTCATTTGTAAAAGGTTATGTCAGATTTTATTATGCAAGTGCGTGTTTTCATGATAAAATTAATATTGGCAAATAAACTTGCTTTAATTGAGAAAAATTAAATGTGTAATATATGATAAAAGTGGATTGACTAGCAAGAGAATAAATAAAAGTTTTCAGAATGTAGTTGAGTATGAGAAAAAATTTTGCTTGGGTGTAATGAAAGCTTTAAAACTAATCCATGGTCCTGGAGCTCAGACTCTTTGGACATTGGCACGAAAGACTAAAAAGCAATAGTTGTTTCCAGTTAATGTTAAACTGTAGACTGAAAGAAAAATGAATGGATGTAAGTCAAATTTTGATTTCTTGCTATCAATATCAAATAAGTTTTTTTCGTCGTAAACTGAATTTTGAAGGCTAAATAAGTCCTCTGAGTAAATGGTATCATGGCTGAGACTAAGAACTACAATTATACCTACTTAGAGCCAAACTTGAAGCAAAAACTAAAATAAAAGTGCTGAAAAAAAAAATACAGACATACAGGTAGATAAACAGAGACACACACAAACATTTTGCCTTTTATATATAATCGATTTTCTGCACTATTTTAAGAGCTGTAACCTTGAAACTTCTGAATATTGTTTTTTATGTCTTTGTCTATGAGTATATCAAATTTGATTAAAATCGAACCACTCCTTCTATAACCCGATTTTTTCGATTATTGATTTTTGATATTTATCAGGGGTACCTCAACACACAACCTAGCTAAGAACACTCGCAGACACTTATAGTACAACTGTGTAAGTTTTCAAGAAAATCAGTTCAGCTGTTTTGAAGTCTATAGGTAATGGATACACACACACACACACACACACAGACAAAGTTCCATTTATAAATAAGTTTAGATATCAGGAGACACACTGATTGTAAGTTTTTTTAAATAGGTTAAAAGTCATATATTTTTCAGTGAATAGTTGTTCTATGCAGAGGCCATTTTTTTTTCAGGGGATAAAATATACAGGAAGTTGGCTGATACATGAATTTATACAATGTTTAAATGAATGATAAATTAAATGGTTTGAATTTTAGCTGATTGTTTTTATTATTAATATTATTAAAAATGCAATTAACTTGATTTGTAGTTATAAGTATTTGTCATTCAGTCACTTAAGTAAATGTTTTCGACCCATGACTGACTGGGCACAAAATTCTCCCACAGTAGGTCGACATTTCCTTTTGTAGACTGGTTGCCAACCTAGGTTATAGAACCAAATCTGTCCTGCTATTCAACCAATAGGTGGAGGAAGAGATGGAATAATATCTTTCCTAAGGGTATTTTTGTGTAAATAAATGCAATGAATTTGATAGGAATTAAAAATAAGCTCTCCAATTTGCCATCCACTTTTATTATTCATTACCCAATTCATTTTTCTTAATTCATTTTTGGATTCTACCAGGATTTTCAATATGTTGTTTAATTGTTCTTGTAATCTCTGTTCAACTTGGTCAAAATTTCAAAAGTTTAAGGCATTATTTTGCATACATAGATATTTCTATGTATCATATCTGAAATTTGAAGATATTATAATATAGATTTATTTACAATATGATGATCAACTCTTGAATTATATAAGATATGTTGAGATGAGCTCCTTTATTTAGTTTCACAAGTTACAGTAAGAAAAAATTATGTCATTTCCACAGAGTTGAATCACCATCATTTCCCCATATTCTAGTTCAAGAAGAAAGTTCAAATCAGACATCTTTTATTCCAAGAAATACTGCTCAACAGATATCTATATGATTGTTGCCATGAACACAACCAAAATAACCTCAGTAAGTCAAAGGTCAGTTGTTATCTCCTTATCCTCATAATTTTCTCTGACTTCCACCTCATTTTTCATTCATCATACACACGCATAACCATTTTGAAAGTAACCTTCTTGTATAGTATTAAAAAAATAAATAAAATCTGATACTGTTAAAAATTTTATTGTAAATATTTCTATATTGACACCTGTGTTTCCGATGATATATTTGTCATATAAATACATTTTGAAAATTTTATTCTCATCAATTGGTTAATATTAATTTTGAGGGAAAATTACTGAGTTACATAATAAAAATTGACAGAAATTAGTGCCAGAGATGTGTGTTCAAAATCAGAAGATATGGATTTGAAATAGCTGATTTAAAGTCAACAAACCACCATTAAACTTCTCACCATAAGGAATGACAAAACCCAGGCCCACTCAAAAATTATAGCAGAATTTAAATCATAATTTCTGAAGCTGAGTATCACTGAGAAATTTATACCAGTTTCAGACATCCTTTATGGTTAACTGAAAAGAAATAAGGAATACATGCTTTGTTTTTTTAAAAGAAATGTGATTCACTTGATAAGAAATCAAAAATGGTAGAGAAACTCCCAAATAAATAATTAAATGATGAATGGCTTTCAAATAAACTTTGGTGTCAATTTTTCACTTCCTTTAATGCACTCTGGGATTCATTGTTGGAATGAAATAATCTCTCAGCATAATTAAGGTATCAGGAATTCTTTTTTCTTTCTCTTTTATTCTAGACTGAGGTAAATTATAACCTCCATTTTAAAGCAATCACTGAGGACCATATAAAAATTTGTGTCATGCTAAATCAGAATTATACTCAAAATAATATTTATAAAATAGCACAAAAGAAGAAAATTATTATTGCATTAAATCAGGGTTTTACAAAAGAAAGATTATTTTTAAAAATTATCTTAGTGAAATTTACTATGAGTAATTTCTTCTAAAACAAAGAGTTTTAAAAGACACATTTTAAGACATAAATTTATTAGTTAAATAACTAGATTCTCCAGAGAAGTTTAACTTCTGCAAAAATCGAAAATATAGTAAAATTATGACCTCAACTTGCAAATTTCTGAATATCTTGAGATCCAATTTGCTTATTTCATGTTCATTAATAACTTGTTATTTTCATTAAATAAGACACAGAAGATTAGATTTTCTTTTGATTATTATATTCATGTCTAATTTTTTAAACACTGAAAAAATTTAATCTGACATTTTCTTATGACCATACCAAATAAAAGAAATCACATCAGATGGGGACACTCAATAGCAGCAACACTGAAATGAATATCACATCTAACTCAAAGTGAGAATAATGACATAAAATGTTAACATTATTATCTTTCCTACATATTCTCATAAATTGCACTTTTTACTTTTTCCTCGCATATCAAACTTCTTCTGTAACCCTCTACCCTGAGTGACTCATGGGCCTTGTATAATTGAACATTAGTAAAATGTTCATGGGCCTTGTTAATTGAACATTAGTAAAAAAAAAAAAAAAAAAGGGTAGGGAAGGAAACCCCTCATCAATACATCAGTGATTACTGATACCTATTTTCCTGAAAAATTATTTAGAAAGATTTGATAAATTTCAACTGAAAGTAGCACTGGCTGCTCAGTCTATGAATGTGAAATGTTTCCTTGTAAAGTAAAAGCAAATATTCTTCTTCTTCTTCTATGTGCCCTGTCCCTTCAGAACGTAGGCGATCATGGTTCTCCACGTCTCCCTATCCCTTGTGGCTCTAAGTATGTTTGCTCCTGTTGCTCCTGGCAACCCCCGTTCCATCATCCACCTGATCAGTCCCTGCAAATATGTTATCCGCTGCCTTCCTCTGTCTCTCCTTCCTTCTATCTGTCCAGTCAGTATCAGGTTCTCCAGGCTCTCCTTCCTCATTGCATGTCCCAGGAACTTCAGTTGTCTCTTCCTGATGCTCAGCATCAATTTCCTTTTTGTTGCCATTCTTTCTAACACCTCGTCGTTGCTTGTATGCTCAGTCCACGATATCCGTAGCATCCTCCTGTAGAACCACATTTCGGCCGCTTCCAATTTTGTCCTCATTTTCGATGATATTGCCCAGCATTCACAGCCATATTAAACATTATATTTAATCTCCACTAGATGTTAAAAATTACTTAGTATTTCCGGTAGAAATATAGAAATTATGAATATAAAGATTAAAAAGGTTTAAATGAAAAACAGGCATTTTTAAATTAAGATCAACAATATTTGCTTTGTTGTGATGGCTTCTTGTAGCTAAGTATTAAAGCATACTTAGCATTAAAGTGGTTTTCAAAAATAGATTGAAATACAGATTCAGTTGACTTCAAGAGACATTTTTTTTAAGAAGACTTTCAATTTCTATGCCAAAAGTCATTAATTTCACTGAACTAAAAATCACTGAATATAATGTTTATAGTAATTAGAAAAATATATATTTGTCAAAATAAAAGCACTCATGTCTTGTTTTATATTAGAATAATTTATGTAGTGAATGAACTGTGATGCTATGCCAGTTCCATCTACTGATGAATGCTGAGGATACTATGTAGTAAGTTAAAAATAATGAATGCTGACTATACTATGTAGTAAGTTAAAAATAATGAATGCTGACTATACTATGTAGTAAGTTAAAAAATAGTGGAAACTGCAAGGAAACTTCTGTTAATAGTCAAAAGTAAGCAAATGTAATTTATGAAACAAAGAAAGTATGCTTAGAGAATTTAACACTGACAGGATATCAGAGAAGCAGGAACAAAAAGCAAATAACCTACTTAAGTTTGAGTGAATTACTGGCAGATCAAGTTCAAAAGTTGGTAGAAATGGGTATGAGTTTCTTCGAGTAAAAAAAAAGACAGAAAATTGTAGAGAGCATTATTGCCTATGTCCTGAAAGGAGACATCATATAAAAGAAGGCAGCTTCAGTGTACATTGTCATGTGTATCTATGGCGAGGAGGTTAACATTATATTTTTATGATAAAAGCACTCACGGCTTTTTTTTACTTATTTTTAACATCACAAAAATTTTGTCGTTTCATTCTCCTGTTTTTTATTCAAGAAGTTTTGTGTCTTGAGTGATAAAAAAAAAACAAGAAACACTTAACAGATACTTAGAGTTTCCAACTGTGAAGAGAAACTAAAAGACACAATTTTTATACTCAACATTTGTTATTAAAGTTTATGTTTTTCATTTTAAACCTCCACCAAGATATGTTTTAAATAACAGTACCTGAAGCATTCTCTTTAGTGTATGAATTGTTACATTCAATATAGAATACTGCAAATTTTCTAACACTTTTAGATTATGAAATATTTTTAATAATTTGTTGATAATAAAATTGAATTTGTGTTGGATACAAGGCAACTTAACTTCTAAGACAATTATTAATAGTTTTGATTGTAATTTCTTGTCATTTGCTTCAATAACAAGCACTAACAATAAATAAAAAGCTTGCCTTTTAGAAATATGAAACCAGTTCCAAAGAAAATGGAATCAGCTGAACAAGTTTAAAATACCAACTTAAATTTGTGTTCAATGACACTGAGAATTCAACTTTCTCAACAGGTAATATAAAAAAAATTACTGGACCCTCCTAGTATACTTTAAGTCAATACAATCTGTCATATTTAACTTAGAGAGAAAAAATGGTGATTACCAAGTAATATGCACTTTTCCAAAGAAATTAATGAAGTACAATATCCAAATGATGTATTACAATTTAATTTGAATTTCAAAAAGGACAAAAATTTTGAATGTAGAAAATCATTACATGGTATATATTAATGAAAACTATCAGTGTATACCGAGAAACCTTATATATTTAATGATAAATAGTACTGGAAAGATATGATATAGATATCTGAAACTTTTTCTATATACTGTGTCTCTTCAGGATATAGGCAATCATGGCTCTTGAAAGTTTTCCATCCTACATATTGGAATAGACAAGAAACTAAATCAAATAGTAACAAACAGTAAAATTTCATTACAGATAAAGGTAAGAATGGTCAAGTGTAATATAATGCCAACCCGCTTATTTAGCAGTGAATCCCAGTTAAAAATGAGACATGATGTAATTTATATATGGTTTTACAAAAGAATGATGACAATACCATAGACACAACCTGTGAGTAACAAAGAAGTTTTAAGAAATATAGAATGAAAAGGACATCTTTGCTTTGAATCAGAAAATGACTACTGCAACTTCAGGGACACATAATGAAGAATGAGACTGAGAGAATCTGACTCTCACAGGATATATTGAAGAGGGACAGAAAGAAAAGAGTGAGTAACCTATGAAATGATTATGTGTGAATGAATGGCAAAGCAGAGAGGGAGAGCAATAGGTCAAATCTTTCTTAGTGCTACAGTCATAGAAACTGCCTATCGCCTGGTTCGTACTTCTCCTGGATATTTTGAATAGGAGTAGAAGTTTATCTCTTCTTTTCTATTTAAGTTTGGGTTTCTAGTTTTTTTAATTCTATACATCTGACATCTCTGCCTGAAATCTAAAATCTTATTCAGTTATTACTATTTCTTAATCTCCTAATTAAAGTAAACAAGATTGCCTATTGTTCAGTTTGTGCTCCTTTCTAGTATTTTGAAAAGGAGTAGACATTTATCCTTTGTTTCCTGTTTAGGACTGGGTTTCCAATTTCTTATAAAATCTACTTCAACTCTAAATAACTAATTTCTCTATCTGGACTCGGAAATTTTATTTGTTAATTAAAGCCTAGAATTAGCTATCCATCTTTACTGTTTCACACTTGGACAGCTCCACACAGTAAAACTACCTTAAGTGGCGCTTGTGCCTTGTTTTAAGTGAACATTAGGAAAAAGCAAAAAAGCCATGACTGTACATGATCTGAAGTGGTACATAAAAGAAGTAGTAGTGGACATTTAATCGGATATTATAATCTCTTCGTAACTTGACCAACGTACGATTCCTTAACCATCAGATATTTTTGAAGAGCTACTTGAGAAGATACATTATTTAAAAAAGAAAACTTTTACAGCTAAAGGTAAATCAGCCTAAATTTTCCTGTTTTTCTAATTTCTTACATGTTCTTTACCAGAGATAAAAATCGTCTTTTTAAATGAGCTATTTTATTATCATTTATCAGTCAGTTAAGTGCCATACGTGGTAAATGCTTGGGCAATCATGTCTTGAAAGAGACATGACTGATTAGGCAGAAGATTATCCCGCAGTAGGTTGCCATTGCTTTCTGTGGTCGATTGGTTGCCAGCCAAAGCTATAGAACCCAATCTGTCCTGTTATTTAACCCATAACTGGAAGGAAGAGATGGATTAATACCTTTCCCAAGGGTATTTGCACATAAGTGAATGCAGTGAATCATTTATCACAGACAATATAAATCAATCTCTTTTTTTATCATCAAAGATAAGTAAATTATCTTTAAATCTTTCCCAAAAAGTATACCAGATGTTTTCTTTTTATTCTATAAAGTATTTTTTTTTAATTATTTATTTTTTTTATTATGT
The DNA here is from genome assembly GCA_037127315.1 of Ascarosepion bandense. Taxonomy (NCBI): domain Eukaryota; kingdom Metazoa; phylum Mollusca; class Cephalopoda; order Sepiida; family Sepiidae; genus Ascarosepion; species Ascarosepion bandense. Next base: position 4,397,012 of record JBBBDQ010001317.1, read on the forward strand.
AAGATTCTTCAGTATTTTTTTTAATAAACTGTTAGTTTTCTTTGGAATATTTTAAAGCTATATATATATATATATATATAGTTATATATTTTTTACTTGGGAAAATAGTAGTTTTTCATGAATGGAGATATTTGAAAGAAACTGGGACATAGATTTATATTTTTAAAGGATTTGATCGTGGCACTCTTGAGAATTTTCCTTCTAAGTTACTTTCTCTATTAACATGTTTGGCATACTTTTTACAAACAATCATATGTGACCGCAAAAATCTTAAAAACTGAAAGAAAATGGCTAAATCATTAATCACATGTTATTCATATATATAAAGAAGCACCAAGAAATGTTGCCTGTTCGTACTGCCTGATAAGACCATTATGGTTGAAACCTGGGGAGCAGGTTATGATGAATAGTTTGTTCTTTGACGTGTGTGTGTCTATGTACGTATATATGGTCCTGGGTATGAGAGTAAACTGCATCTGGCAGCAAAGCCTCTAGAGGTTGTGAGGAGCATGGAACCACCTCTTAATTGTTGTTATTCCCAGGTTCACCCTGACCCCAAGTGGTAGCACCTGTTAGGATCCTAGCTATGGGCAAATAGTTAACCCCCCATATGAAGTCAAAACACTATAAAAGTATAAAATTAGACTTTTATAGAGGTATATACATAAAAATAAATTTTTATGGGAAAATATACATTTTTGAAGGAAAAATATAACCAACAACACATTTTTTAAGTAAAATAAATTCCATAATACATTTTTGAAGGAAAAAAAATATTACCAGCAATACATTTTTTAATACAAAACTAGAGAACATTTTCAGTTTTCTAAAATAAAAAAATAAATAAAAAAATAAAATTTTTAATCAAAATCTGACTAAATCAACTTTCTCATTAAAACTGAACATAAAAATACCTTAAAACCAAACCTTTTTGGCATTAAATAACTGCCAGTGGTTAATATGCTGTTAAACTCAAACTCAAGTGTATATTTATATGTTTCAAAATTAATCTCTCATCATAAGCACACAAACCTACACATGTATATTTATCTGTATAAATTTCATTTAAAATTATTTCTCACTCCACACATACAAATTTCCATATCTGACAAATGTAAAGAAATTAATTTATAAGGAAGTCATGGAATTTATTTATAGTATGACATTATTTCTTATAACTTCAAATGTTCTATTTAGTGTAAATTTATGACTGAAGACTTTCAAATGCACAAGCCACTAGATTAAAATTTACACTATTTAAAAACCAGAGATGTCTACCAAAACACATGTATAACCAAATACATAGATTAACATAGTATAAAACAAATATATATGCATGTGTCTATCTATCTTAAGTAAAGGAGAAATATATATTTATGACTGAAGACTTTCAAATGCACAAGCCACTAGATAAAAATTTACACTATTTAAAAACCAGAGATGTCTACCAAAACACATGTATAACCAAATACATAGATTAACATAGTATAAAACAAATATATATGTATGTGTCTATCTATCTTAAGTAAAGGAGAAATATATATTTATGACTGAAGACTTTCAAATGCACAAGCCACTAGATTAAAATTTACACTATTTAAAAACCAGAGGTCTACTGAAACACATGTATCACCAAATACATAGATTAACATAGTATAAAACAAATATATATGTATGTGTCTATCTATCTTAAGTAAAGGAGAAATATATATTTATGACTGAAGACTTTCAAATGCACAAGCCACTAGATAAAAATTTACACTATTTAAAAACCAGAGGTCTACTGAAACACATGTATCACCAAATACATAGATTAGCATAGTATAAAACAAATATATATGTATGTGTCTATCTATCTTAAGTAAAGGAGAAATATATATTTATGACTGAAGACTTTCAAATGCACAAGCCACTAGATAAAAATTTACACTATTTAAAAACCAGAGGTCTACTGAAACACATGTATCACCAAATACACAGTTTAACATAGTATAAAACAAATATATATGTATGTGTCAATCTACATGTGCATATGCACTGACCTAGCATGATTTGAAAGTACCTACTTTTTATCATTTCACACTAAGCAAGGCAGTTACCAAGAGAGAAAGTGAAAAAGAATGAAAAGACTGAGAATGGGGAGGATTAAGTAAAGGAGAAATATGGAACAGGTTTTTAAGAAGACAGAAGATGTTGATTGATGATTGATGTTGCATCTAAATTTTTGAAGATTATACTTATCAGGAAAGCAAAAAATCAAAAGAAAATTCCACAGTTGGGAAGTGTGATAAAGGAAACTGTTATCGTAGAAGTTTAAGTTGCTTTTAGCTATTTCAACAGTCAAACAGTGGGCCCAGGTTGCCAGTCTATAGCCTAATATAATTGTGCGCTAAATTCTGATCTGGAGTTTTCTCTGTTTAACATTCCGTCCAGGTGATTAATAGAGAAGCTCTGGTTGAAGGATACTGGTAAAGGATGTGTTTATATTTTAAAATAAATATTTGTTGTGTAAAGTAAACTATTTTTTCAGGTAACAAATTCAGCAGATATCCAAAGATAGAAAGGGGCGTAAGACAAGGATGTGTCTTTTCACCAGATCTGTTCAACTTGTACAGCAAGAATATTTTGAGGACCCTAGAAGTTATACCTGGATTTGTCATCAGAGGCCACAGTTTAAACAACCTAAAATATGCAGATGATACAGTGCTGATAGCAGATACAGAAAGGAAACTACAAGACCTCCTTCAGAAGGTAGCTGAAGAGAATGACAAGAAAGGACTGCAAGAAAACCAAGTGCATGGTCATCAGTAAAAAGGGCAGCCCAGTATGCCAAATTCAAGTTGGGGATACTAGAATCAAGCAGGTACAAACACTTAAATACCTGGGAAGTGTTATAACAGAAAACGGAAAGTGTGACACAAAGATCCGAAGGCAAATTAGCATGGTGAAGGAAGATTCCAGAAGTTGAGTAAAGTATTAAGAAACAGGACAATTTTGCTAGAAACTAAGAAGAGAGTACTGGATTGCTATGTGATGTTGGATCTTCAATATGGCAGTGAATGCTGGACAATATCATCAAAGATGAAGGAAAAACTTGAAGCAACTGATATGTGGTTCGACAGAATGATGCAGCAGATATCATGGATTGAGCATGTTGGCAATGTTGAAGTTTGGAAATGATGGAAACAAAAAGGAAATTAAGACTCAGCATCAGGAAGAGACAGCTGAAGTTCCTGGGACATGCAATGAGGAAGGAGGGCTTGGAGAACCTGATACTAACAGGCCAGATAGAGGGGAAAAGAGACAAGGGAAAGCAGCAGATAACATATTTGAAGGACCTAATCAGATGAATGATGGAATGAGGGTTGTGTGGTGTAACAGGAGAAGGCATGCTAAGAGCCACCAGGGATAGAGAAATGTGGAAAGCCATGATCGCATATGTCCTGAAGGGACAGGGCACGTAGAAGAAGAAGAAGAAAATATTTTGTGAGTTTTTTTTTTTTTACCCTAAACAAGGCTTGAGAGTCATGTGAGGTGAAAGGTTATATTAAAGACTAGTTTATATAAATATGAAGGCAAGATAATGGTTGGCTTTACACTTGAACAGGTTTAAAATTTTAGTGATCAGGGAAATATCTTCCTGGTAGTCTGTTCTACAGAGCAGTGGTTCATGGAAAGAAGCTGTTTGAGTGGAACTTACACCTCACAGATGGAACATACTTAAATCTGTTTAGTCAGGGCTCCAGGGGAAAAATTTCATCAGAGCAGTTGACCTAAAAATATTTGTAGAAAAGACTGAGGGAAGTCATGTCAAGTTGGTGAAAAAGTAACTAAAGTTGAGATGCCTGGTTAGGATCAACTACATAACAGATATATTGATATGGGTTCAGTAACAGGACAGATTGGGTTCTAAAGCTTTGGCTGGCAACCAGTCTACTGCAGAAAGTAATGGCAACCTACTGTGGGATAATCTTCTGCCTAGTCAGTCATGTCTTTTTTAAGACATGATTGCCGAAGCGTATATCATGAATGGCACTTAACTGACTGACATTACAGATCCTTTTCGTGAATTTTGTCAAGAACCTCAAGTCAGATATGGCAACAGTATTCAATGCACAGATAAATGCTAGAGTTACAAATGTGCAAAATGGATTCTGATGAGAAAGATTTTATAGCACAACACAGTGAACTTGAATTGCCACACTTGAAGCTTCAGTTTATATCAGTGGAAAACATGCCCAAGATGATATTATGTGTTGCTGAAGTTTAGCATCAACCATACTGATGGCTGTTAGAAAATGTTTTTTTCTGGGGTGATTAAATAAAAACAGTAACTTATATATTTAACTTGACTCATACAGACATATAGGCTCATATATTTCTCCATTCTCAACAACAGAAATATAAACATCCATAGACATATTTATAATGAAGTCACAAACTTTTTCAATATATCAATGAAGATTGAAACATTAATTTACACTCAGCCAAACTACCAATTTCTTAAAAAAAAAGAGACCTAGTCGTCAATCTAGTAAGATGCTTAAATTTAAATTATCTAAACATAAGAACAACAGTAATTTCAAGAACTTATCTTTTGTTGAACAGAAGTAATTCTTCCGATGTATTTTTTAAAAGCAAAACATTAAATATCTATAAGATTTTTCATCATTATTTTGAAGTCTTAATTTGCATCTAAACTATTTGCTGTTTTTGTCTACTCTTTCTTAGAGAGAGATAAAAGACAAAAATTAAAACCAACATCATTTTTGTCATCATCAAAGTATTTTCATGAGAAGTTCTTTCAGAACTATCAGTCTTAATATGTGACCCTAAATAGCTAAGGTGCTCTCATATCATATAACCTCCAACTTGCAAAATAAAATAAACTTCATATTTATGATGATATATTTAGTCAGTGGTGAGGCTTAAAAAAAATCTGCCTTTTGATCAATAATGTTGAATGTACAAGTGGATTAAAGGTTTTGTTTGTGCGTTTGATGACACAGTTACTAAGAGTTCAATCCCTAGGCTAAGCAATGTGCACTTGCACAGCAAAAACTGAACAAAAAAATAATAACTGAACAAAAAAATAATAACTACATGAGATATTTATCTTGTTCTCTCTTTCCACTCTAGTCTCATGCAACTCTCTTCACACCAGTGTTTCCAGCCTTCTCTTACCCATTCTCCAACAATTCCTGCGGCCTGTTCCTCTTTCTCTTCACTCTCTTCTTATGTAATCCCATGCACACCAGTGGCAGTACTGCCTTGCTTGGGGTGAAATGATTATAAAAGAGAAAAGATATCCCAGGACATGAGAAGTCAAATGAGAACTGTCTATCTTCATTGATTAAATGAAGAGATCAGTTCCGAATTTTCTGTAGGTTATCTAGACTGACATACATGTGTTGAAACCTGGAGGGTGCAACAGACAAAACATTGTGATAATAAAAATAATGAGGACAATAGTCTGCATGCAAATAGTGTAAATAATGGTAACTCTTCATCCCAGCAATTCAGACAAAAATGTTGGTAAGGTTTTTAAATTTATCACTGAGAAATGAAGTTCAAACTAAAAATTATTAAAATAAAATAAAAAAGAAAACAAGTAATTCCAGTCACTTCATTCTCAATTTAATTTTTCTTCTTTTTTTTTTTAATCAATTTACCCCAAGCAAGAAGAAAATGACACAGAAATTTAAGATACTACTGGGAATAAAAGAGAAAATGAAAAGTCCTTGAAAGGTACCAGAAACCCAATCTTAAACAGGAAGCAAGGGACAAATCACTATTTTAAAAGAGCAGAGAGAAGTGTGAATGTAATTGCTATCTTATTTTTTTTGTCTTTGGTATTGCTTGAATTAAACAGATATCAGAATTCCTTCCATCATTTATCCTCTAATTTAACTCACTGGATTCAGTTAAATACAAAAAATAAGACAAAAAGAAAGCACACAATGCAAAAAAATTTGTGTCACATGGCTTTTGTGTAGTTTTGTAAGCACAGTCAAGAGGTAATGTCAGTTCTTTAATTTTTTTAAATAAAATGTCAAATTACTTCCAGAAAAATTAGTCTGCTCATAAGTAAAACTAAAAGCTTATTGTAAAATTTAATTCAGATAGAAAAATTAAGATACAGCTTTGAGAAATGCTGCAGTTATAAAACAAAAATTCATGTATTTTTTTCTGTCTCTTTTTTTATCTTTTGTTCTTTTCAAATTTATTTTATTTCCATTCTTCAGTTTTTCTATTTGTTATTCTTTCTTTCTTCTTTTTACTCACTTTGGCAATTGCCGTTGATTGGATTGAACCATTTGGCTCAACTGAAAGAGCAATGAAAATAGAAATGAAAAAAACATAGAATCACACTCATACAGAAGTACAACTGATACCTGAATAATTATAAGGGTGAATCAATAGATCTATAGACGGATATAATTAAGGGCTAAATTCTGATCTGGAGTTTTCTCTGTTAAATGTTCAGTTCAGGTGATTAATAGAGAGGCACTTGTTGAAGAATACTGGTGAAGGATGTGTTTATATTTTAAGATAAATATTTGTTGTGTAAAGTAAACTATTTCTTCATGCTAACATGCTGAGGTGCCTACACAAAACTATGAGTTTTGATTTTTTGTTTTTTATAGTATAGTTCACACTCTAAAAACTTGAGAGTCATGTGAAGTAAAGGTTTAAATTAAAAAATAAGTTCTATAGATAGAAAGGGAAGATAACGAATAACTCTGTACTAAAGAGTATTTGCTTGGGCTTGTTCTGCTGGGTCTCTAGCATCTTTAGATGTAATAACTTTATCAGATATCAAAAAAAATTTTTTTCTCTCCCTTTCATTCATCCAGTTCACCTATAACATATTCTTTTCTCATAATTTTCCCCATTTACAGTTCTGAAAAGAGGGGACGAAACTGATTAACTGGTGTTTTTTATATTAAAATTTAGCATGACCGATTATAAAAAGATTTTGTCTTTAACACCATAATTAAAATTTGTCCCATTATATATATATATATATATATATATATATATATATATATAAGGGAAAATAAAAATCTTAATGATAAAGCTGAGAAAATTTTTTTTCTGACATATTTAATTCTGTAGGACATCATTAGACACAAGTCATTTTTCTAATGTAATTATATATATGTAAAAAGAGGAACGGAAATATAAAAATGAAAATATTTGTTTTAAACATTTAAATTAAATTTTTTTCTATTTGTCTATGTACCAACAAATATATTTCTTACTAAGACTGATGCTTTCATTTGAAAATGAATCAATTCATTTAGTGCATGAAAATAAAATTTCTCTTCAAGAAAATTAAAGTCAGATTAAAAGAAAAATTCAGACATGAGAAAATGACTTCTTTTTGGAAATTTCCCAAGGGATGACAAGCCAAAAATTGCACAAAATAGAGAAAGTCAGAAACAGTATTAGTAAAAAATTGCTCTACATATTCTCAGGGGATGACACATTTCAGTGTTTGTGTATATATAGATATTTGTGAATATATTGCTCTCTATGTGTGTGTGTGTGTATATAGATAGATAGATAGATAGATAGTGATATATTCACCTGATATTTTAGCAGCAACAGTATCTCTATCCAATGAGATATCTTTTAATCAAATTAACAAAGTAATTAAATTTTTGGACCTACATTTCGACAGAAAATATCTTAATATTTTCGCAGACAAACTGTCTGATAAATTTTTGTCAACATCATCAAATATAAATTTGGTGTGAAAAGTGTTCACCAAAATAATTTATCTGTCTCTTTCTGTGCTGTGGCTAAATTTTTATATAATTTTTCATGTGATAACTTTTTTCCGGACAGTAGAAGAATTATATGAAAATTGTCTGAATGTTTTATTTATCTAAGTACATTCTTCTATAATTTTAGCCATTATCAAACATGAATTTTATGTTACTTTAACTGAATATATAGTATGCTGAAAGCGCTTAGATAATTAAAACATTCGAACAATGTTTATATGATTTATCTACTGTCAGGAAAAATATATAAGATCACATGAAAAATTATCTAAAAACTTAACCACAGCACTTTTTATTTTTAATCAAACATGCACAAAAAGGGATTGCTGCTTAAATACACAATATATATATATATATATCTCTTTCTCTCTCTCTCTCTCTCTATATATATATATATATATATATTTTATGCTTTCATTATGACTGGGCACGCTAGAGAGGAAAATTTGGTAAAAACAGCTAGCACTTTGGTGATATCTGCATAACTCTTCAGCAATGAATTGAGTTCTTTCATTGACTGGTGTGTGTATATGTCACTTACATATAACACACTAAAAGTTCCCTTCTCTGATTCCATGTGCATGTGGTTTAAGAATTAGCAACTTTGATTGACACCAAATCGATTGAGTTTCGATCCCGGCCAAGCACAAATGGGTGTTTAGTCACACTGATGAGCTGTGATACAGCAACACAGGCTTTTATGCGGATGATAGATAGATAGATAGATAGATAGATAGATAGATAGATAGATAGATAGATAGATAGATAGATAGATAGATATGGAGGTAAATAAGTATATCTATATGTATACATGCAGATACACATCAATATATAAATATTAATCAGGTTTTAATAGAACAGTACTCAATGTGATAAAGCAGCACAAAAAAGTATATATTATTAAATATATATATATCCTATGTTTTAGAGGCAACTCAGAATTTCATGCATTATGTAGTCATCTGGGACATATTATGAACTGAATGTTTCTCAATCTGAATTAGGTATTAGCATTCCTTAATTTAAGGCTGTTATAAATACTAAATCAGATGTGTAAATATTTTTATTTATTAAATTTATAATTTATTAATTTTTATACCAAAACCTAAAAATAGAATAGAATACTAAAATAGCAGGAGCAAAAAAATTTCAAGGCCAAATATTGTTAACCCCACATTGTAGAGGATGTAAATTGTTTGATTATATCTGAGACAAGGTATTTGAATGGATATTTCTATTAAAGAATAAAAAATTTAAAAAATGAAAAACAAATTAAAAAATAGAAAAAATATATATGTGTGAAGTTAACCTAGTGACTTATTTCTTCAAACAGTGAAACCAACAGGAAGTTAAAATTTCACCCAAGGCCATTGAGTTTACATTGTAAAAATACACTTGGACAAAGTCAGAATCCATTTCTGTTACCCTTAGCTTTGGGTTAAATAGAAAAGCAAATCTAGATTAGATGCTTTCCTAAGCCCAAATTTATTTGGTCTTAGAATAACATCAACACAAGAAGAAGAAAAATCCTAATTCCAATACTCTGACAGAATGGCAGGGTAAAGAGCATTACTCTCATTGTCTAACAAATATGGAGATGAACTGTGTCTTGTAGCTGATTCAAAACACAACTAATATAAATAGATAGATGTGCAAATGCATATATGTTTTTATATAGACCATACACACACACAGTCAATACCTGATAAATAATGGACTATTCTGTTTTAATTGCAAGAAAAGCAAGAGAAGATATATAGATTCTCTTTGAGACGAAAGAAAGAAAGTGGATAGAGAAGGCTATAATACTAACACATGTTTAAAGTATTCTTTAAAGAAATTGGAAAACCATGTCAGTTTTCAATATATTCACGTCTTTACATAATTGCATGCATTCATATTTATGATTGTTATTACAATATTCTGTTAAAGTTGTCAATCTCAAATATTTACTAAAGTAATATTGTAATTTCCATAGATATTTAATTGTGGTGAAACTGAGCAAGTGCAGGACCGGATGTTTGCCCTCAGAGGTCCAGATAGCAAATGACCAAAACTGGTCTTTGAGCATCTGGGCTCCACCAGAAGTTCCAGTAGAAAACCAAAAATAAATAAATATCAAATTCCTTGTACAGACCCTTTTCGCAAGCTGACGGGAATTTGGTTTATCATCCAATGGAAAGCCCAGAATTAAATCCAGGTGGGAATTCCCAAATGACTTGTTCGGAGCCCCAAAAACAAAATAAAAGGACGACACAAAGAAACAACTGACACCAGAGAAAATACAAGTATAATTAGCATGTCCCTTGACAAATGTCAAGCGATCATATTATGATTGCCTCTCCTTTCTCTCTCATCATCTTCTTCATTTATCACTGAGCCACTTTATAACTGACCGGTACTCAAAGGACCGACCAGAGACTTCAAAGACACTCTTAACAAACAAATGCACACACATACATATGCACACTTTCAACAATAACTGCTATAAACATTTTTAACGACATTTATACAAACCAAAAGACATTACTTGTATTTGTAAAAAACCTTGATATATATATATATATATATATATATATATATATAAATGTTGATTTTCTTGTTTTATACCTCTCTTATAGTGTGCTACCTAATAACAAGGCCAAATTCAGTTAATCTGTTTCAACACACAAATGCACTTCACTATAATGGATAACCCAATATAACTTTATTCATTCATTAAATTATCATGAATCAGAAAATTCAAATAGAAAATGCATGAAATGTGTATTGTGTGTGTGTGTGTGTATATATATATATATATATATATATATATATATATATATATGGAGGATTCTCCCACCATATTTCTGCATATGAAGGAATAGATGCTCAGTTCTTGGGATGACATAGCCAGACTAATCACATGATTAGATTATAGTGGTGAAGGCCTATACCAACCACACTTTTTGCAAAAGCCATGTACAGAGAATTGGTTCACAGTATACCATAAGGTCCTAAAAATGAATCTCCTCCTTGTGTGTGTGTATATAAATATATAATGGTTGTCTCCCAAAACTGCCATATGAATGCGGGCGTCCCTCAAGGCTCTATCCTAGGTCCCACACTCTTTCTGATCTACATTAATGATCTCCCCGATGCCATCAGATCCCAAGTAGGCATATATGCCAATGACACCACAATTTACTCTCACCTTGATCAAAACCCCGGTGTGAGTGACAAAGTGAACCTTGTTGCCGAGCTTGTAAAGGACCTCCAATCCATAGTGGATTTGGGTAGGAAATGGCTAGTAAATTTCAATGCTTCTAAAACGAAGCTGCTATCAACTAACCACCATAGACAATCGCATCTACCTCCCATTAGCATGGTACAGGCTTGCCTCCGAGAGAGTAAAACACTACGCCTCCTTGGTCTTACACTCTCAGCAGACCTCAAATGGAATGACTATATCGAATTGATTGCCAAATCAGCCACCATGAAAGTCGGTTCTCTGTGCAGAGCCCGGAAGTTTTTCCCATCTGAATCTATCCTGCACATATATTAATCTACCATCTACCAGTGTATTGAATACTGCTGCCACATCTAATTGGGTGCCCCTGCTACTCTCCTCGGGCTTCTTGAGAAAATACAATGGAGAATCTGGAACGTGATCGATACTGACTTGGCAGACCGGCTGCAACCACTCTCTCACTGGCGTGATGTGGCTTCCCTGTGCCTCTTCTATAAATACTTTCACGGCTTCTGCTTCGATGAACTTAGATCACTGGTGCCACCTAGGTATGAATTTACACGAGATACTAGATTAGCAAGTAGGTCCCATCCTTTTACAGTAAAACAGATAACATGTAACCATAATTTCTACTCCAACAGCTTCTTTTCTTGCACTTCCCACCTGTGGAATTCCTTTCCACAAGTCTGCTTTCCCGACAGCTACAATCTCCAGGAGTTTAAATGTAAGGTCAATAGACACCTCCTATCACACTAACTTGCATCTATTCTCCCAACACTCTCACCATCTACCCGACCCTCATTCTTGGTATCCTTACCCGTCTATCACCCTCCTTCTGACATTTCCTATATCTAACCATCCTTTCTCACCACTTTCCCCTCTATGTAACCCTCTGCACAATAGTGGCATTGAAATGCCTTGCTCAGGGTGAAATGATGATTAAAAAAAAAAATGAATGGCAATTGAAAGAATTTGTGTAATATGTATTGCTATCTGTAATATATCTTATTTTCCCATATATATATATATATATATATATATATATAATGTGTGTTTGTGTGTGTATGTGTGGAATGAATTCATATATAAACATTTCTGCTTATGTTTCAGTTATTGAAGAAAGTTAATATTTATGAAGCAACTTCATATGTTTGTGGCATTTTGTTACAATTGATGACATCAATTCAGGTATTTTATGATTCATGAGAGTAATAAAATCATTGGTCATTGTTTCAACTTAACAATGTCAGTCATCAGGATTCTGAATTTACTTTTCATAAAGTGTGTATCTGACAGGATTTGTTCATATTTTTTATTTTTTATTCAAAATTCTGAGTATATATTTTAAAATATTAGTGTTTCTATGAACATGAATGCAAAATTATGACTTCGCATTAAAGTTCTGAAAATTTCTTCCCGTGTGTATTGCTATATGAAATTATATGTTTAGAAGAAGAGAAAAAATTGAAAATGTTTCAAAATGTGTATATGTATAAGCAAGAGAAAGTGAACAAGTGTTGAATAATGGGTGATGCAGTCTATGTTGTTGTTGTTGTTGTCGTACAAAGCTCCATTACAGAGTTTGGCATTCTGATACCAGACAAGTGAAGGAGAGGTTAATTTATATACACAATGGACACTGCAAAGGATTTCATTTTGATGAGTAGACACTATTGTTGGAGTGTTCCTTTCTTAGCAACAATAGCTAAAAAGAATTTAAAAAAAAGAGAAGAGTTTTACATTATATACACACACACACACATATATATATATATATATATATATATATATATATATATTAAAAGGAAGTAAGATGGGTAGGAAGTTTGAAAGGTTAGGATATTGTGAGAATAGAAAGAAAATTATAAAGAATAGTTTGCCCTCTAAATTTGAATGAAAATGAAAAAAGTTCATAAATTATATGACAAAAGACACAAATGACTTTGTTTTTCAACAACGTTTTGGAACAGGGTGAACAATGAAAACAATGAGGAAAAAGATGAAGAAAAAAGAAAAAAAGATAGGCTTTTCATTTTATCTGATCTACTCTCCTTATTTACTAATCTCTCTTTTCTCTTTATCTTTTTTTTGGTGCCTATACACCATTCACCCAGTTCACTCCCTTCTATTTTTGTCAGCCCATTTTTATCTGCCTACTTCTACCGATTTTATCTCAGTTTTTGAAAAGTTTTTTGTTGATATCACATTTTCAATAATTTTTCTCCTATCAAAAATACATCTAAGATACTGAAGGAACAGATGAAGATCTTTGAGTTCTATATGCTCCACCCCTTCAGAACATAGCTCTCCACAACTTTCTTTCTTTCATGGTTCTTGTTGGGGTACTCTCCACCTTTCCATGGAAATGGACTATTCAAATCACTATATGAAATAGTAGTGATTATACCACGAAGGAAGAAGTCGAGTAAGGAAGTTGAGTGAGCAAGTCAGTCGGGTATTTGCGGTATTGCACCGGAAGTGTTCTCTTAGTCAATCTATCATGTCTCTACGACAATACTGTATACTAATTACCTTGTTCTATATTCTACTAATCCTCACCTCTTGTAAATACTTCTCTTTCCTGTCAATACACCTACTTTCATACGATTACATTGTTTTGTATTATTTCACATAAATCTGTTACCTGACGTAACAGTTCTTTTTTTTCTCTTTGCCAATCCTCCCACCCACTTTCTGCCTCCTTAGATAGGTGACCTGCTGCCTGCTGATTTCTCTCTTTCTTGTGATATAAACTGTAAAACTACTTTTTCTATGTGCTTTGTCCTATCAGGACGTAGGTGATCATGGTCTTCCATATCTTCCTATCTTTGGTGGCTCTTAGCACACTTTTTCCTGTTACACCATATAACCCCAGCTCTGCCATCCACCTGTACATTACATGCTGCTTTCCCTGTTTTTTCCACTATCTGGCCTGTCAGTATCTGATTCTCCAAGCTCTCCTTCCTCATTGCAAGTCCCAAAAACTTTAGCTGTCTTCTGATGCCCACTATTAATTTCCTTTTTGTTTCCATCATTTCCTAGACCTCATCATTGCTCACTTGCTTGATCTATGAAATCCACTGCATCCTTCTGTAGAACCACATTTCAGTTACTTCCTGTTTTTTTACATCTTCAATGATATTGTCCAGCATTCACTGCCATATTGAAGAACTGACATCACATAGCAATCCCATACTCTTTTCCTTGATTTTAGTGAAATTGTCCTGTTTCTTAATACTCTACTCAATTTCTGAAATGCATCCCTTTGCCATGCCAATTCACTCTTTTTCACACTTTCCATCTTCTGTTAGAAGACTTCCCAGGTATTTAAATTTTTCTGCCTGCTTGATTTTAGTATCCCCCACCTTTATTTGGATTCTGAGCTAAAACTTAAGTTTTCTAATTGTGCCTTTCTCATTATGTGTCTTAGAAACATTATTTTTTATACTGTTTTTTTTAAAACTTCCTACTTGATTACTTGCTCGATCCACAGAATTCTCCATATCCTTTTGCAGAACCTCATTTCTGTTGCCCCTAGTTTTCACTTCACCTGTCCTGAGATTTCTAGCATTCATTGATTTACAAAAGGATTGATATCATATAACAATTAAATACTCTTTTCTTTATTTCTTTTATTAGTATTGAGTTAATCAAAAGGTTTGTCTGCTTATTAAGTAGAAAATTAACTTCGCTCTAAGGAAAACCCAGTACTTTGTTTAGCTTTTGAAAGGTTTCATTTGCTGATCCAATATATGTCCAAATTTCTGAGTTCTCTGTTATATGAGTTCCCAGATATATTAACTTCTACAAATATAGATTTTAAAGCATTGTCTACCAAAATAAATATGTACACCATATTTGACTTTGCACAAGACATGCTTTCTTTTTCACTTTGAATAAAAAACTGTCCTGTGTAAAATACAGCTGTATTACAGATGGGAGATGACTGAATGCTGTACTAGTTAGAGTGCTGGATAAGCTTCAGTTTGCTAGGCATAAAAATTTGTTACTAGATATAAAATGTTGAAAACAAGCCAAAACATTACAGTAAAATGTTGGTAGTCTGTAATGTTTGCTGAAGTAACATTTCTGTTAGAAAGCATTCAGTTTTTTACCCCTGTTGTTTGTTGTATGTGAAATATTTGACAGACATCATGGAGATTTAACTGATAAAACATGCGGCCATCAACAGATAAATAGAACTTCTTTCTTGATGTATACATATCCATTAGGGGCCATGCATGATACACACTTGGACGATCATATTTTGAAAGGGACATGACTTACTGAGCAGAAGATTTTCCTGCAGTAGGTTGCCATTGCTTTCTGCAATAGACTGGTTGGCAACCAAGGCCATAGAACTCAATCTGTTGATAGCTGAAGGGAGAAGTGGTGAATTAATACCTTTTCCAAAGGGTGTTTGCGCCTAAGTGATTGCAACAATTTCAACCAAAATTTAAACTTGACTCTCCAATTTCTCATTTTGAGCCAATATCCACTGCACCACAACACACATATATACATGTACACACATGTATACACACACACACACACACACACACACACACATATATATATGTATATATCTGAGAGAATAAAGAATGAAGAAAAATTTACAACATCCAAAACATTAATTTAAAACAGTGCTCGATACATAATAGAGAGCTGTGAATATTTATTATAAATATGCATGTATGTTCTTTAAAATATACAATAATTTTTCTGAAATTTATATTGAAGTATTTTATCATTTTGTCAATTCTTATTTCATTATATCCAATACATGATTTTATAATCCTGCTGTGAACTGATTGTGCTCTTTGAACCTGAAACCATAGTTGAATAATGGACAGTCACTTGAATTAAGGAATCAGAAAGCCAAGTTCAAATTCCATTTGAATTCATTACATTCACTTATGGGCTAATATCTTTGGCAAAAGTATACATCATCTGTTCTTTCTAACAGCTTTGAATAAATAGTAGGTTAGACTGGGTTCTATAGCTTTGGCTGGCAACCACTCTACCACAGCAAAAATAGGCAACATACTGGGATAGAGGTTAAAAGGTTTACAATCTTTGCACCACATGAAAAAATCCCATAAAACTTCTTCTAGAGAAGAAGTCAACTCAACCCACCACAAGCAAATAAGTGACCCAAAACTATAAATATATAAAAAATTACATTCAGAAAACACTAACTCATCACCAGAACACCTCACAACAAAACCTATTATTTACTACAAATAAAAACCCTCTCACATGACCCCTGAAACAGAAAACTCAAAATTAAACAAACTAATAAGGTTTATGAATTCATTTGGCCACTTAGAGAATGTATAATAATAATTAAAAGACAAATTGATTATGCAATCACTATATTATCATGCTAGTTAACTTCATATTTATCTAAGTAAATAATGAACCAACAGAAGAAATCAGGAAATCCAACAAATATTTAACAATAATAATGAAATCATGAAATTAACCATAAAAATGACTACAAAAACAAGAGGCCTTAACCATAAGTATCAATAGGATTTATTGCAATCTCAGAGCAAAAATATTAAATATATTTGAATAAAAAACAAAAACATAGCACAACAATCTTACATGTTCAGACATGATACATGAAATACCTGAGTGATTCCTGACACACAACTTGAAAACCACTAAAGAAACAAAATGCACACCTGTAAATACACCTTCATTCATCCACCCAAAATTCTTTGATCATTGTTTATGAACGCTAATAATCCTCTAAAAATGTAGTTCACAATTTGCGTTAAATTTTTCAGAAAAATGATACAATCTAAAAAATATTCAATAAAACATTTTCCAGAAATGTTTTTGGTCTTCAACAAAAATTATAGATATATATATATATAGATATGTATATATATATTTAGTGTATTGAGGCAGCAAATAATTTTCTAAACATATACTGTTAAATATAAGAGACAATGAATGTCTATTATGCTTGATCATGAGCCGTACTAAACATTGTATTTTGGCTTTAATTTCGGGTGAAAATAAAGACAAAAATTCTCCAGCATTTGGAGAATTTTTAAAGTTCTAAACACTGTACTTTTGCCTTATTTTTGCCTGAAATTAAAGCCAAAATACAAAGTTTAGAACAGCTCATGATTAAACATAACATTCTTTGTCTATTATATTTAACAGTATATGTTTAGAATATATATATATATATTTCAAATGAAAATAGTTTTATCTATGATGTAATGTAATAATTTGTTGAGGAAATTAGGCTTATTTAATTATAAAAAATTTAAAAATTTTATTGTAACTGGTTGTATTATTTTATAAGTTTTATCTTTCGTTTATAAAACTTTGAATGTTTGTAGCTTTCTTGGACTCTTCTCTGTGCTGCATTATTGCTGAATATTCACCAAAAAACAGATAGAGGTTTCTATTTATTCCTGGGTTAGAGTTTTGTCCAACAGTGAAGGAAAAAAAGAAATAAAAAAAAATAAGGAAAACAATAAACTGACATGAAAGATTGTGTATGTATATCATTACAAACAACCTTTCGGTCATTATTTGTTTGTTCTTTAACAAGAATCAGCCCCTTAGATAGTTTTTATTCTTTGTAGCTTGAGATTCAGGCACATATGAACATCATTACTCTTTTACCCAGCATGCACTGTGGCTTTCCATCCTGTGATTGTTGTTAAGAGAAGCAAAAGAACAGTCAACCAATATGCAGCAGATAATACAATTTTCTTTTCTATTATGAGCATCATCATTATTCTGCTTTCAAATCTCTAATATATCATTTAACTTGGAAAGAAATTATCAAAAAAAAAAAAAACAACAAATACAGAAAAAAATATATAGTACAAGGATTATAAGTTTACTGACAAAATGTTTTAGAAATTCAAATACAGCAGCATCATTAATTATTTAAACATTTCCGCCATTTTTTATTCATATTTAATAAATTTTTATCACAAAATTATTGCTTAAATAATTTCCAAAGATGTATCAAACTCTAAATTAAAACAAACAGCTCCCTTTTTGCATTTCCCATTTTGGAAGCATCTGAAAGTGATACAACATTATTCAAACAAAAAGTCAATATCTGTAGAAGAAGATTTAAGGTATTTATCTTAAGAACTGAACTAAAAGCATTTTCTTTAAATTTATCTCTGTAATGTAATTATTTTTTTTAAATGATGTGAAGTTATTTGAAAAAAATAAACTATTTAAAACTGTTTAAAATTAAAAATTTCTGAACAAAGCTTACTGAAATTTGATTTTCAAAAAGCAAGAAATTCTTTGCATTAAAAGTAAGAAAACATTGTTAGAATAAAATTTTTTAAAATGAATAAATTGGCTCTGTTTTTTAAAACACATAATACATTATCTATAACTTCAAAATAACTATCACTTCTAAATGCATTAGTTGTCTCCAACTTTGAGATATATAATACATTGTGACAAGCTTCCAAACATATCATCAGTCATCACAAATGCAATATATATTATATATGTATTTTCATAAGAATGACATAAGTAAGAGAAACTGGAAATATACTTTGAATCTTACATAACTAATAAATATAAATCGATTTCTTTCTTTGCTACTGGGTCAGATAAGTCAGAATGTAGTTGATGGACTTATTGTTTCAATTGTATTCATCAAATAAATCAAGTTTTATACTAAAATAAATGGATACTACTTAAATAAACTGGTTAACTTATTAAAACTTTAAAAAAGTCTTTTGGGAAATAATTTTTGTGCACTGGTAATCTGTAAACATTGCTTGGACTATGACATATATCAGAATAAAAATAAGATTCCGTTCTTTATTGAGAAGGAAGTTAATATTTGTAATATTGGTTCAGTGTAAAAATGTTTTAACAAATGTATTATATATATATATATATATATATATATATATATGTGTGTGTGTGTGTGTGTGTGTATTATGTCTTTTTCTGATTGAGACATCCCATGTGGTTGAGCAGTCTAAAATACATCAGACCTATGATAGTTTCCTGTAGGGAACACATGTTAAAATCCTCGTGGAGGAAGCATATTTTCCAAGCAAAATTTCTTGATTTTTCTGTCCAGTAGATGGAAAAAATAAACAGTTTAAAAATTAAAAAAAGCAGAGAATTTTTCAAATACAAGTATCCATTAAAAGTAGTGTTTTGTCAAATAAATTCAAAATATGTCAGATTTAATACATTTTGTAATGGATTTAATAAAATTTTCTAAATAAATTACCTTTGTTTACATAAGGATAAAAAACAAAGCAGATATGTATAGTTTGAGAATTGAAAAAGGTGTGTGTTCAAAAACACTATTCAAACATTTTGTAATCAGGAGATCTTACATGATTGAGCGGTCTAGAACATGTCAGATTTAATAATGTTTTTCTGTAGAGATGCAGGTTTGAATCCTGCCAGAGGATGTATATTTTCCTAAAAAGATGGCTTGATTATTCAAATGAGTAGATGTAAATAAATATACTGCATAGTAATAAGAAAACAGCATCTTCTCAAATAATGTTTAAAAAAATGTTTAAACAAATAAAAATATGATATATTCAGTAATGGATTTCATCAAATTTCATCAAGATATCTATCTTAGATCATAGCAAATTTTGGTACCCAATTCTCATTGTTAATACAAAATCACTACAATTGACATGAGTGTTTTTTGTGAGGGGGGGCTGGTTTCTGCTATGTTCGACATTAAAACCTGCATCATTCAGTTGTGAAAATTTTTAAAATGACTGAAAATTTTTTAAAAAGTTGTTATTAGTAGATATTGGTATGGTTTGTAAATTTTATGATTAATTATACCAAGTTGATATTGAAGTCAAAAATCCTTTAAGAATAGAAAATTAGTAAATCTACTGCAGATTCACAATGCTGCAATCCTCATATCATCAGGCTCATATCATCACAGTTCTCTATTATATTATTTCAAGGAACTTCCTGCAAAAGTTTATACCTTCCTTGAGATAGTTTATTCTTAAGATTTTCATTCCTGATTCTGAATATTTCAACACGATTAACAAAACCCATCAATACTTTATGATGCTGAGATTCTATTGTGATCCAAGAAAAGAAAGAAATTACTAGCCATGAAGATGGTTTTATAGAAAAAGAAGGTAATTTACTGGCAAATGAATAGTTGTAAAGTATCAACTTCAGTAGTTATACAGCAGTAAGTCAGTCTTGTGTGTCTAACTTCAACTTGGCCATTGTATTCTGTGGACAAAGGAAAATAAAAGTGCAGACTTGAGAGGAAAGAAAGCAAAACGTTTTCTCTTTATTAAACCAATCAGATTTAGATAACATGTCCAGGTAAAGATCAAGAAAAAGGTTTGAGCCATAAGAAAAGCCATTGTTTCCTGTTTATAAAACTGACAAGATCATCATCTGTGCCAACAGTATTTTCACATAAATGACATAAGTAAGAGAAACTGGAAATATACTTTTAATCTTACATAAATAAATAATAAATATAAATTGATTTCTTTCTTTGCTACTGGGTCAGATAAGTCAGAATGTAGTTGATGGACTCACTGTTTCAATGGTATTCATCAAATAAATCAAGTTTTATACTAAAATCAAGGGATACTACTTAAATAGACTGGTTAACTTATTAAAACTTCAGAAAAATCTTTTGGGAAATAATTTTTGTACACTGGTAATCTGCAAACATTCCTTGGACAGTGACACTTATCAGAATGAAAGTAAGATTCCTTTTTATATTGAGAAGGAAGTTACTGTTTGTAATATCGGTTCAGTGTTAAATCAGTCCCTGACTTTTACAGAGTTATTGAACCTAGCTGTTTTGAGTAAAAAAAACAGACTTTTTTGGGGGGAAATACAAATTAATTTCTTTTAAATAAAAAACAGATACATCCATTTTTTAATAAATAAAAAGTATCCATTTATTCTTAATTTAAAATAAATAATTATTAATTTCAAATGTTTGCGTTTGCACTCCAAAAAAAAAAAGGGTTTAAAACATATATTCTAAGTTTTAAAAAAATTTCAGATGGCTATAATTTAAAAAAATATTCAAGAATTAATAATGCCACATTTTCTAACATGACATTTAAAAATAATTAAGTTCAATAACTGTAAAAGTCAAGAATTGAGTTTATACTATTTTGATATTAACAGGACCCCACTTGCATTTACTACAAAATGTTTTTCAATGTTTAATGAGGGGACTAATCTATTTAATTAGTGCCAATAAAGTGAAAGAAAGCCCAATCAAAAATTCTTTGAACAAATATCCTTACCAGTTTATAATGTGAAGATCAACAACTTTCCTAGTGTATATATTGCAACATTCATCTCCCTATTTCTGGAAAAATTACATGTACTGATCTAATAATATTCTGTCAACTAATGAAAGCTTTGAATGAAGATGCCACTCATGTTGCCAGAAATAAAATCACAAAAATCTTTCTCTCTAGTCAATTTTTTGTTTGTTGCATGGGGACATTTGTTATTCAGTTTTAACTCCTCAGGACTTTTGCCAATTGGTCAATTGTGGAGAGCAGAAGAAAAAAGTCAAACAAAGAAGAAGGCATGAAAACAAAGACTTTCATTTAATTTAAACAATAAAAATTATGAAACACGCTCGTCATGGTATAATATTTAGCAAACACATCCGGCAGACAATTGATGTATTGAGTAAAATCTCTTCAAAAACATGATCCTGTGACTAACTAAGCTATTTAAATACTTAGAAGCGTACTGCTAGAAATACTGATCATTTTTATGTTTACAACATATATTTACATAAATCCATGAATGTTGTGTGCAAAGAAACAACAATAAATGCAAAGCTCAAAAGAGTAGAATTAAGCATTACTTTCTGAATGCAGTAACAATAAAGGATAAAAGTTCTATTCAGAAATTCAGCTAACACTTGCAAATCTACTTATTTTGTTACTCCTTATTGCTAAGCCTTAAATCCTCTTTGCAAACTGCACCTAATATTAGATTATATCCTAAAAGAAATCTCAGCAGCACTAAACTTACATTGGTAGTGTGCAACAGGGAAGATTAGTTTCATGTCAATATAGAACAGTTGAAAAACCAACATCTAATTGATTTTACTAGATCTGCTTAGTATTTTGATAGATTGCCTTAAAAGTGATAAAATACTAAAATAGGATTTCAATTTGGTAATCACACTAAAAAATACTGAAAGCAGCTGGTAACAAGAAAATTCAGTTTTCATTAGGAGTCATTTAAAAACATTGTGAGAGCTCCATGAAATTAATCATAAAACTGGTTATATGATCAAGTAATAAAATTAGTCTTAAAATAGATTGTCTTTAAAAGTTATAAAATTAGTCATAAAACAGTGTGTGATAAAGTCTTAAAATAAAATTTATGATAAATTCATAAAATGTCATAAAATATGTTGTGTTATAAAATCATAAAACAGGTCACATGTTAAATGCATAAAATTTGTAATAAAACAGGTTGTATAATAAAATTGCATATTTATAGAAATTACTGCATATTTCCTAACTTTACAGAAGATTCCAAGATTATGCTTAATACTTCCTGAAGAAAATGGAATTCTAACCCAAGATTTCATAAACTAAATCTTGTGTTAGTTCTAGTCTTATGAGAATAACTGCTAGAACCACCTTTTCTCCAAATTCATAGATAAATTATACATATGCAAACTAGGGTTTCTTCTTTACCAATACAATGAACCACTTTTCAGTCTCATTTACTATATTTTTGTTCTTTCTTTTTTTTTTTTTTTTATCATTTCACCCCAAGCTAGGCAGAAACGCCACTGATGTGCAGGGGGTTACATAAATGTAGAAAGATTAATTAGAAAAGAGTGAGGAGTACAAGCTAGTTAGAAAGGAACAATAGAAAGCTGAGAAAGCAGGTGCAATGACAGATACGTAAGTGGAGAGAAAGGAAAGGTTATACAGGGAAGGGGAGAGAGCTAGAGTCCAGTGGTTAGTAGGTGAGTATTAACTTTGCTTTTAAATTTCTGGAGGTCGTAGCCGTCAGGAAAGCAAGAATACGGGAGTGAGTTCCACAGGCGGGAAGTGCGAGAGAGGAAGCTGCAGGAGTAGAATTGTCGTCTGCATTTGGCTAACCTGACTGTGAATGGGTGGGACCCAGTTGCCAGTCTGGTTGCACGGGTAAACATCTGTTGAGGAGGCATCAGTGACTTAAGCTCATCCGAGCAGAAGCCATGAAAGTATTTATAGAAGAGACAGAGGGAGGCCACATTTCGACGATTGGCTTGAATTCAACCACTTTACTGTATCCCTTTTGCAAGTTCTCACTTTGCTTTGTCAACAGCATTTCTTGAGAATTTCTGCCAATACCGATACAGCTTGAATTCTAGTTTCATTGAAATATACAAATAGGGAAAGCATTTTTAAAATAGAAAACTTAGTGTTGGAAAAGGTTTAACAAATGTATATAAATAACCCTCGAGGAATACAGAAGGCAATTATCTTCCTTCAGTGGAGGTTAATGATGTTACTCCATACAGTGATGAAAATGGCAGCCAAGTTTAGTTCGTTTACAGCAGCCAAACTGAAAGGTTGCTTTCTTTAGTCAGAGCCCCACTCCTATGGCATGGGAAAAGACCAAATCTTCCTCCCCAGTAGTTAACAAGTCCATGGCACTATTTCAATTTGGAAGCATATCTTTTTCGGATATAGAAAAAAACTTCAGCTTGCAATCCTAAATTTGGAAACCCCAAAACCTCTGTCTTCTATTCATAGCAAATATCCTAACCTGGGACACAGATAAATTTGGCCCTTTGAATATAGGTTACTAAACATGGCTTCCAAACACAAAAGTTTCTCTATATTAATGAAGCATTTTTCTTTGATTTAAAATGAGATTTGTAAATATTTGCTGCTAGAGTCAGATTGAAGATCACTGAATTTCTGGAAGAAAATATTTCTGAAATAACACTGTAATCACAGTGCCAAATCTATATATAGTTCATCATTGCCATTATGAATCTAACCTAGTTTTTATTCATAACATTCATGATTATTTTGTACATAGTAATCTTTGCATATAACAACCCTTCCAAACACTTAAGTCTTTACAATTGGCTACTAAGGCATGTCACTGTTCAGTCATTTGTTAAGATATCTGGAAGTGGGTCAGGATGAAAACTTTCCAGCACAATTGCATATATCTTACACTATCAAATGACAATATTTTCTTTGTTCGAATAAAATCTTTACAGTCTCCAGGCACTTTGATCACAAAGTCATCAATAAAAGTTTAAAAACGAAAATATAATTACTGTCATTAACAATTAGTCATGCAATAATTTTATCTTAAAATGATGCTCATAACATACAAAAACAAGAAATGGCTTACCAAAGAGAACTAATTACTCTTGTCAGATGAGCTCAAAGAAATGACTGATAATTTGCTCATAATATAAGATCTGCTAAAAAAATTCAAGTCTTGAAAGACTCCTGAATTTTTAAAGTTGAGTTTCTGTTAAATATCATCCAAAATGAAGAATATTTCAAATTGCCAGATTTAAAAAGTACTTTCATTATTTTCAGAAAAATTGATTCATATATACATTTTCTATGGATTATCAACCATTTGTAGGTTATCTAAACCCAAAAAATATTCTTAGATTGTAAGAATGTTTTTGAGATAATGTTTTACTGATGCATGTCTTATTAATTAACCTACAGCTGTGCGTTGTGGTACAGTGGGTATCGGCTCGGAATGAGAAGCCGGGGAGCCGAGTTCGAATTTCAGCTGAATCCATTGTATTCACTTACGTGCAAATACCCTTGGGAAAGGTATTAATCCATCTCTTCCTTCCAGTTATGGGTTAAATAGCAGGACAGATTGGGTTCTATAGCCTTGGTCAGCAACCAGTCTACCGCAGAAAGCAATGGCAACCTACTGGGGGATAATCTTCTGCCCAGTCAGTCATGTCTCTTTCGAGACATGATCGCTCAAGCGTGTATCACGTATGGCACTTAACTGACTGACTGACTGACAGCTGTGGCAGAAGAGGTGGATTCATACCTTTCCCAAGAGTATTTACTTATAAGTGTATATAGTGAACTGAATGAGAATTGGGACTCTGTTCTCTAAATTCAAATTCTGAGTCATTATACATTATACCACCCACACATTCAAGCTTCTAGTATCTGGTATTCCCAAGTGGTCACCCATTTAAATACTGAACAGGCTCAATACAGCATATAGGAATTGATGTTTACAACATGACCTCACCGCAAGTCAACAAAATCAAGATGGGTTTCATCTCATGAAAAAGTATTTGAAATAAATACATGGAATAAATTATAACGAAAACTCAGAAAAGAAGAAAAAAAAATTATTTTCAAATTTTATGCTGATATAAATTAAGGTTGCCTATCTGTATATATATATATATATATATAGTGTATCGAGGCAGCAAATAATTTTCTAAACATGTACTGTTAAATATAAGAGACAATGAATGTCTATTATGTTTAATCATGAGCCGTTCTAAACATCATATTTTGGCTTTAATTTCAGTTGAAAATAAAAACAAAAATTCTCCAACATTTCAAGAATTTTTTATTAAGTTGGTTCTAAGCTTTCAGCTCAAATGAGCCATCTTCAGAGAGGTTATAAGGATGGTAACACCAAAACATCCACCATCAGTGATGATTTTATCTTGTGTTGACATAAAACTCTACTAAATTAATAAAATATTATCAAAATGTTTGAAAATTTTTGTCTTTATTTTCAAGTGAAATTAAAGCCAAAATATAATGTTTAGAACAGCTCATGATTAAACGTAGTAAACATTCATTGTCTCTTATATTTAACAACATATATATATATATCTTTGTCATGGCCAAGCATGCATTTCAAAAGCTCACCTGTGTACTGAGAGACAGTAAAATCTTATTGGGAGTGCTGGATTGCTATATCTGTCCTTCTGTATGCAATTCAATGTTGGACGATCTCATCAAGGATGAAGGGGAGGCTCAAACCAGCAAAAATGTGGTTTTATAGGAGGATGCTGAACATACCACAGACTGAGCATATGACTAACAACAATGTGCTGCAGAGGATAGAAATGAGGAGAAAACTCATATTTAATATAAGAAAGAGACAGATGAGATTTCTGGGACATGTAATAAGGAAAGAAAGCCTGGGGAATCTAATACTCACAAGATGGACAGAAGGAAAGAGAGACAGGGAAAGCAGTGCAAAACACATTGATAGGTTTGAGCAAATGGATAGCAGAGCAGTGTTCGGGAGAGATACCAAGAGGAAGTATATTGAGAGTGACAAGAGACAGAGCCAAGTGGAAGTCCATGATTGCCTACATCCTGAAGGAACATGGCACATGTAAAAGAATACTTACTGGACATAAACACTCAATATCATGGTCTGAGCATATGTAAATGCTATTGTCAGGCTTGAAAATAGGGTTTAAGGATGAAAGAAACTGTTAGCATTCAGTGTTGATACTTATGGCCACACATCTTTTATATATATATATATATATATATATATGTTTGTGTTTTTGTGTGTGTGCCTATTCAGTATACACTCAAGAGGCTATTGTTGGTGATGGGAACAGGACAAATTAGGCTTTTAGAATGTCATGAAAAGTGATTTGAAAAAATTAGATGAAAAGTCAATTAATTATAAAAATATATTGCTATTTGAAAGGAAGTATACCCAACAAATATCTTTAAGTTAGCATCACAAATTAATGTAACTGCCACTGCCACCAAATGCTGAGGTTCTTCTCTGATGAAAAGAATATCCAGGACCAGACAAGCAACAGGCAGAATGACAGGAGGATCTCCAAAGACATCGAGGAAGTTCCCATCATGAAGCATACAAAGTTTCCCTCCTCTGTCATGATCTTTGAGTCATCTCCAGTGAGAGGGATGTAATGCCTCCATTCTTCTTTCGAAAAGGCCTGAGAGTCACCACTGAGATTTACCAGGAGATGCTGAGAAGCGTGGTGAAATCCTGGATGGATGAAATCACTGCTGGATGCTCCTATGTTTTCCAGTAGGCCTCTGCTTCTGTACACAAGGCCAACATGACTCAGGGGTGGCTGCTCAATAATGTTCCACACCACTGTTTGCTGGACTTGTCAACACCCTCCTCTCCAGACTGCAACCCTCTTGACTATTTCCTCAAAGGCATAATCAAGGCCAAAACCAATAGGCACGCCCACAAGATGGTCGACTCTCTGAAAGCTGCCATCATGGAGGCGTTCACTGCTATGAGCATGGACATGGTCGCCAAAGCGTGTTACTCATTTTGTGTCCGACTTGAAATGGTCATCACTGCTAGCTGTGGTTCCATTGAAAAATAATGTAGTATATAACTCTACCTGTTGCTAAATAAACTGCTGGGTCTCTGTATATACAACTTTTGTTTTTATTAGCCATTTTGTTTTCTTTTTATCACGTGTTGGATTTTACTGCAACACCCTATATTTATATATATATATATATATATATTTGGTTGGGCTTCAATTCTGGGTAAAAGCAATCAGATGTCTAACCATACTGATGAGCTGTGATACAACAAAACAGATCTGTCTGTAAATAACTATATATATATATATATATATATTTATATACTATTCCTCAGCGACTTTCATGCACAACACAGTGTTTAGTTGCTTAGTATAAACTGAATATTGTTTAATATAAATTTGTGGTTATTACAATGCTGGTATAGTTATATCTTATACTGGGATTACATTTTTTAATTTTAAAATATGTTTTGAATTTAAATTAAACGGGATTTGTATACATGAAAAGAAATTAAAGCTGTTAATAAAATTTAATATTATTAAGTATAAAGAGGAATTACCTGAGCTTTTTTTTTTGTTAATAATTATATTATATTAAAAGTTAATCTATAATAAAATGATTAAACTATATCAAAAAAATTAATCGATATGAAAAAATTAATCTGGATTAACATATTTAAGCCGGTATTTATTTTTATACCTAAATATAATCATCAATTCATTTCTCCTGTTTAATAAGCTAAGGTTTTACATTATTTTTTTTTCCCCATCATAAGATTTGGCTTTTGCTATGCTGTCCCAGGTGATATAAGAATTCTTATTATTAATCTTGAATTACCAGAAATGTTTAGAGAGACCAGTGCTTTTTTTACTTTATATTGCTTAAAATCATTTGATAATGGTAGAAATCAAATTTCCATGGATTTTCAGGGGAACCAAAATAAAATTTAACATTGTTACAAGAATAGATCCTAGCTCAGTATACAATATGGCGGGTAGATCTTGTTTTTTGACAGTTGCAACTATTTTTTTAAAAGGTTAATTTTTTGTGTAGGGTGGCCATGTACTTGTTTCATATATTATGTTGGAGTATAAATTTATCAATGGCACTCACACAGCCATAGCTGATCTTAATATTGCTTTTTCTAAAAAATCTTTTTTAGTATTAGTGAATGATTGAAGGGTTTATGTTTAGGAAATTTCTTCCAATATTCATTTAAGGTAGATTAAACAATATGATATTACGTTCATGGTGTTTATTTTTATTTTCTTGTTTATGTTTTTCTAAGTACTGTAAATTTACATTATGGCTGCTTTGTTGTAAAGCTTTTATATTTTTAATTTCATTATTATCTAATATTTCCTTATTGCTGGAGTTATTAGTTGATCTAATTTGGATAGATTTATGAAAATTATTTAAAATTTTATGATGGTGGTTTGATTCTTTGCATATATCTTCTTCTATGTGCCCTGTCCTTTCAGGACGTAGGCGATCATGGTTCTCCACATCTCTGTATCCCTTGTGGCTCCCAGTATGCTTGCTCCTGTTACTTCTGGCAAACCCCGTTCCATCATCCACCTGATCATGTCCTGCAAATATGTTATCCGCTGCCTTCCCCTGTCTCTCTTGCCTTCTATCTGGCCAGTCAGTATCAGGTTCTCCAGGCTTTCCTTCCTCAATGCGTGTCCCAGGAACTTCAGTTGTCTCTTACTGATGCTCAGTATTAATTTCCTTTTCATTGCCATTCTTTCCAACACCTCATTGTTGCTTGCATGCTTGGTCCACGATATCCACAGCATCCTTCTGTAGAACCACATTTCCGCTGCTTCCAGTTGTGTCCTCATTTTTGATGATATTGTCCAGCATTCACTGCTGTATTGAAGAACTGACATCACATAGCAATCCAGCACTCTTTTCTTTGTTTCTTGTGATATATCTACGGTTACATAAATTTTTGGAATTTGGTTTGTATTGACTATAACTCAAGTACAAGAAAGATGTTTACTTTAGCATTAGTAGTCATATTTAGCTTGTGATCTTGAAAATATTTCTAAGATCCTTTCTCAATTGGTCTATATTTTATAGACTTCTTTTACAGAAGAGAATTACAACATTATCTCTGTAGAGTCTGGTAGTTTAATGTCAAAAAACTCTTAATCGCCACAATTATGAAAATCTTACCAGTTCACATGGCACTGCTGAGTCATATGCTCCTATAGCAATACTAAATTCTGGATTACTTTTTTTGGTCTGCAGGTAATCATTACAAAATAGTATAGGTTTCTGTGTCTATTCTATGATATTTATATCATGATCACTAATATTACAGTAATTCTTTATTTATTGCAGACATTAGTAAATTCTTGGTGATAATATGTATATTTATTAATATATAATTAGTTGCTCTGTTGTAGTACACTGAACTCTGTTTTATTAACACCAGTACTATATATATATATATATATATATATATATAGTACTGGTGTTAATAAAACAGTGTCATATCTGCTTATCCAATATCTTTTTTCATTTCTTCTTTTTCCTCTATCTCCCCTTTTTAGTTTTTCTTTTTCTCCACATTTCCTGTTAGCCTTACCCCATACTTCTTTTTCTGTGATATTCTTATTTTTGATTTCTTTACACAAATGTAATATTTAAATGTCCTTTTCAAAGTTTGAGTCTAAATCTATTTAGCTATCTCTCTTTGTTTTTTCTCTCTCTTCCTTACCCTCTGTAACAGCATTTAGAGGCCATCTTCTAACATAATCTTCCATCGCTTTTTTAACTCCCTCTTTCACTTTCCTTTTTTATTTCTTTCTATTTCCTTCTTTTTAAGTCAACTTTTGATGCATGAAAATGTTTTTAAATTTAATTTGAATATATATATATATATATATATGGCTGCTAA
This sequence comes from Ascarosepion bandense, assembly GCA_037127315.1. Lineage (NCBI taxonomy): Eukaryota > Metazoa > Mollusca > Cephalopoda > Sepiida > Sepiidae > Ascarosepion > Ascarosepion bandense. Next base: position 4,427,258 of record JBBBDQ010001317.1, read on the forward strand.
CCCATTTTTCAAGTGCATCTATCTGTAGGGTGATTAACCATTCCCTGCTGAAAATGCCTGTTGAAGCACATTTGTGTTTGTTCATCACAAACAGTGCCTAATTGAGATTTATAATGCAAATATGCTGATTGGATCTTAGCTCCAGTTTCTGGGAGAGAGCATATAATCTGGACATGATCAGCAACCTGAACAATGCCATTATAAACTGCATCAAAAGAGGTATTGTCAAGTGTTTTATATAAAATTCATAGATATGTGTTCGCCAATGAAATAATTTGTACTGTTATGTATAGCGAGTAAGCATGAAAGCAATTAAGTCCCGATTTTCAATTTCAGATTGATATTTAGTACTTTTTCAGGAATTAGAGCAATTTGCAATGTTAAGAGATTATTTGCAAAAAATAGAATTTAGTATTATGGATCGTAAAAAAAGACCTAACAATGAATGAAAAAAAAACTATATAATCAAAGAAATTAGCAAAGGAAAGTCTACGCTTTAAATTTCTAAGGATTTGAAAACGGATCATCAAACAATCAAGAAAATATGTCAAATGAGAATTCAACCAAAAAAAAAAAAAAAGAGTCTTAGGCTGAATTTAGAAATTTAACAAAGTGCGATCTATCACATATCCGAAGAGAATTAATAAGAAACCCAAATGCCTCAAGTGCGTTCATATTTGAGGCCGTCTGGAGCTCCTATGATGTCAAAGGAAACAAGATGTAAAGCATTAAGGAAGTTTGCTGATGTAAAACATCAAATAAAGAAACCCATTTTAACAAAAAAACAAAAGGAAAGAAGATTGCAGTGGGCAAAAAAATGCATGAAAACTGATTTCAGTAAAGTGCTTTTTACAGACGAATCAAGGATCACCCTTGATGGGCTTGACAAATGGGCTCAAGGATGGGTTTGCAAGCAACATAAGTCAAGAAAATTTTTTAAAAGCCAACAAGGTGGCGGTGGAATCATGATATGGGCTAGGATTATTAGTAATGAGCTCACTGGTCCATTTAAAATGAAAGACGGAATTCCAAAAGTTACTGTGATTTTCTAGAGCAATATTATTTCTTTTAATGGCTTGATAACCAGTCTTTTGCCAAGTATAGATCTATGATATTTGTGCAAGACAACACACCAAGTCATGCATCAAAGTTTATCATATCCTGGTTGAAAGAAAAGGGATTTGTTGAAGCTTCTCTTATGGACTGGCCTTCAAATACCTGTGATTTGAATCCCATTGAGAACCTGTGGAGCATCCTCAGTAGAGATATTTATTCTAATAGAAGGCAATTCAACAGCAAGTCTGATCTCTGGACGGCAGTTAAAGTTACTGCAAACAACTTACCAGCTGCTAAAATTGCAAATCTAACATCAGATGTTGAAAATAGGCTGCTAAGAATTATTCAAAAGAAAGGAGGCATTTGTGAAATAAATGTGAGGAGGTTTATTTTTAAAATAAAAAGTTTTTTTTAATGTTTTTCCTTTAAAAAGTTGACAAATTTCTTCTAATATTTTTTCATATTGTTTTTTTACATCAGTTTTACAAAATATAATAATGTAAAAGTATCAAAATAAATAGTTGCAAATAAACTACTGACAGTCAAATTAGTTTATTTTGTTAGTAAATTTTTTTCCAACCAAAAACAATAGTTTTCCTTATCACTATATATCTAAGTTAATAATATTGAGTAGATTCTAAACAACATCATAATAAAACTTTTAACATTAAAGAAGCAACTCTTTATACCAATTCATAACTTGCATATAATCTCTAGATGCAGTCTACTTAAACACTAGGTCATGATGACTGGGGACTTCAATTCTATCTACCCAATTTTACTTACAATTCTTGCCCTAACTCATCATGTAGGTTTTCAAGAACTTTCTAAGTGTGCTGGATGCTGGGATCACCTCTTCAGATTAATAATTTAAAGTGGTCAAACTTCTGAATAAAAAAGGCACTAGTGAGATCGATCCTGCATCTGATGGTTTGAAAGATAATGTTCTAATCACTCAGCCATGCATCTACATATACATGTATATATAATAATGGATTCTCCCGTCGCGTTCAACGTATGAGGGTCCAACCTTTTTCCAGCAAGACAACCACACAGAGATTTGTTTATAGTGGTGAAGGCATTGTGTAGTACCATCCACACTTCTTGGAACTGCTGATAACAAACAATTGGTGCAGATGACTGCCACAAATCGCACGAACAGCAGACCTCAATTATTTAACCCATAATTGGAGGGAACGAACAGATTAATACCTTTCCCATGGGTACCAGTGCGCAAGTGAATGCAGCGTGCTCGACTGAAATTGGAACTCGGCTCACCGATTTCCCCTTCCAAGCCGACATCCACCGCACCCCAACGCACATCCGTGAATGCTAACAGCACCTGGTATTCCCAAGTGGTCACCCACCTAAGTACTGACCAGGCTCAACGTTGCTTAACTTCGGTGATCGAGCGGGAACCGGTGTATCCAACGTGACATGACCGTTATATATATGTATATATATATAAAAGCTAAGATGTCTACTATGGCAAAAATAAAAATACATGGACAAAAATAAAAAAATTCCCCCAAATGAGCAGAGCCACTATCATTTACTTGTTGCATTTGTGCAATTGTTGTTGCAAATATTTACAAATAAATACCATAGTCCGCAACCTTATTCAGGTGCATTGTTCCTGCCATTGATACATTCCATTTCCTTAAGCACTGCTTGATGGGTTTCTCATATCTGAAAGCAGAAGATTTGGATTATTCTTAATTTCTTATTTTTCTTCCCTTTTTTTTACCTCTCTACTTATTTCAGAGAAACCCGCATTGAATGATAAGTGCCCTTAGCGGCCATTCTTATTTTGAAGCTGCTACATTGAATAAGCCTTTCGTTGCAGGGTTCTGCCAATGACACATTTCCATTCACACCCCACGAACATGCCATGAATACTGGCTAAGAAACACCAAAATGCACAAAGCCATGTCTGGAAAGACTGAATGGAGATGTATTTGAAATCAACCAATGCACGAGTGTAAAGTTTTCTCACATTTGGGAACACATTTCCTATCAGGAATTCATATAAATAAAAATGAACAAAAAATTATCTATTTGTCACTCTCTTTTGACTGCATTCACTCTTAATTTGTACATGCATATATACATATCTCTCTCTATATATATATGTGTGTGTGTGTATGAGAATATTTGTTTTCAGAGAAATATATATCATCAATATATTTGGCTTTATGGATGAGTATACAGATAGAAAAATATTACTCATGAGTTCTGGAAACTTAAGGCATACAAAACTAAAAAACATTGAGAGATAATGTGGTTCTCTTGACATGTTTTTCATAGATGTGTGAAATAACCCTTAAGATATGGCTAATTTGATAATTTTAAAAACTTATGCAAACCAAATACTTTATCTCTCATGCAATCTTTATATACATATATATATATATATATATACACGAGAAAATCGCAAGATCGCCAAGACCTACCGCGGTTTCGCACAACGGCTCGTCAGGGCAAAGGCAGACCAAGGACTAATCAAATAAATAGACGTCTAATGAAGACTAACCCATTGGGGAAGGGGGTGTTCTAAGGGGAAAAAAAAAAATAAAAAAAATAAAAAAAAATAAAAATAAAAAATAAAAAAATAAAAATATATAAAATATATATATATATATATATATATATATATACATATATATATATATATTTAACTGATACTTTGTGGAATAATGTCTAAATGTTTCTCTGTCAACACAACCACCATCTTAACCTCTTCAAATCAAGGACATATTGGTGTCTTTTCTCCTTATTCTCACAGTCCTTATTTTCTAACATCTCCACTTTTATTTCTCATAACTGTTTTATAACTAATAACATAAGTGAAGCTTTAACATATTAGAGTAACACACACACACACACACACACACACACATATATATATATATGTGTGTGTGTTTAAAATTTGTTACATTTATAATGGAAGTGTGCTCAATATAGATATTGATAAATATAGGCAGTGTGGACATACAGTTCACCACTGCATTGTGACTGACTGTTTCACACTTCACTATGATCTTCAGGCCAACTTAATGACAAAAATAATAGACACTATATATAGTATATTTTTCCTTTGTCCACTTTCTCTCTCTCTCTTTCTCACTATATATATCATCCTTTATAAGCCAAACCCTAGGGTTCTGATTTTGAGTTATTGATATTTATCTCCAATGTTGCACTAATGCATTGTCACAGTTCCCAGTGACATCCAGAGAATATGTGATGTGAATATACAAAGAGATGCATGTCTTCAGACATTTCCTTAAAAGTTACTTTCTGTAACTATAACTGGTACTGGATAAAAAAGTATCGTTTTAGAATGGACTCCATGTTAATGGCTAAGAGCTAATCAGTAGGGAACCAAACACAATAAAAAATAAAATAACTTTCTCAGACTGATTTCTCTGCGAAGATTATACATTTTGAGATGTCATGATAAAGGATGTTATTTTACTCAAAATCTCATAGAAGATTCTAATCTCAGAACTTTTCACAGTTTAATTTTTTTAATAAACATTGTTTTTATCTGATTAAATGTTTCCTTGCATGGAAACAGCTATTAGTATAAACATTATTTCATTCTAGAAATAATGGTTCTTTATAGCCTTATCTTTAACCAATATCCTACTCAATAGTAAAGGCATCTGAAGGAAGGTAAAGCAGCAGAGATGCTGTTACAAAAAAACTGAAATTAATACATTAGTTCAAATAAATCAATGTACAATTATATAATGAGTAAAAGTCCTTCATGCAAATGCATTTTTATTTATCAGCATACAAAAGCAATTATACTTGTACAGAAAATATATGTCGAAATTTTAATCAAGTTTTATTGAAGATATTATAAAAGTTATATTTTGAAATTGATTTTTCTAGCTGAATGATTAATTTTTGCATATTAGTTTTGAATGAATGAACAAAATTCATCATAGTTCATTTAATATCTGAAGTTTCCCAATTAGTTTTAGTCATTTTGATGATTATTAGCATCCCAGTCATGAATCTGTACCTCAAATGGTATTTGTTTCACATAAAGCATAATATTCTTCTATATGCCATGTCCCCTAAAGTTGTAGATAATCCACAACTTCCTATTCTTTCTAGCTCTTAGCAGTGTTTATATTTTGATAATCCCTTTCACTCCATGTTCTCCTAACCAATTACACAAGCTCATTATTATTCACTGTTTCTTTCTGCTCATCTTCCCTTCATTATTTCCTGTGAGTGATATATTTTTCAAGTCTTTTTTTCTCATTATGTGTCAACTGCTTCTAATTCTTAGTCTTTTTGTTTGCATTTTTTTTTAAACTTCCATATGAAGTACTAGATTTTTGTGAATGTATACGAATATTTATAAATCTTAAGTACTTCTGCAGATATCATGAACCGAGCATGCAAGCAACGATGAGATGTTGGAAAGAATGGCAACAAAAAGGAAATTAATACTGAGCATCAGGAAGAGACAACTGAAGTTTCTGGGACACGCAATGAGGAATGGGGGCTTGGAGAACCTGATACTAACAGACCAGACAGAGGAAGGCAGCAGGTAACATATTTGAAGAGCCTGAGCAGGTGGATGACAGAACAAGGGTTGCATGGTGTAACAGAAGAAAATGTACTAAGCTTGGGAGATGTGGAAAGACACGATCGCCTACCTACTGAAAGGACAGGGCATACAGAAGAAGAAGAAGTACTTAGGATTTTGTCTAAATGTGGTATTTTATAGATTCTGAGAATTTTTTTGAGGATTTTGAAACAGAAACATTTCTAAGGTGCAAGAATAAAAAAGAATAATTAGGAGGCCAGTAGATAGCAACTAACATTCTATTTGAATTTTTGCAGATTAAATTTGGATAGAAAGCATTGAGTTCCGCAAGTGAGAAATGTGAGAAAAGAAATGGTTAACATAGAATTTACAGTTATATTTAGCCAGCTCAGCTGTAAATTGATGGGACATTGGCACCAGTCTAGTCAGTCAGTTAAGTGATACATGCTTGGGTGATCATGTCTCAAAAGAGACATGACTGACTGGGCAGAATATTATCCCGCAGTAGGTTGCCATTGCTTTCTGCAGTAGACTGGTTGCCAACCAAGGTTATAGAACCCAATCTGTCCTATTATTTAACCCATAACTGGAAGGAAGAGATGGATTAATACCTTTCCCAAGGGTATTTGCATGTAAGTGAATGCAATGGATTCAGCTGGAATTCAAACTCGGCTTCCTGATTTCTCGTTCTGATCCGATATCCAATGCACCACAACACACATCCAGTCTAGTACGGCACTTAAATTCAAAGAATCTAGGCACCATAATGAAAAGGTCATCCGAACAGTTACCATGAAACTATTTATCTAAAAAGCACAGGGAGCCAACCTTATGGTGATGGAAAGAGACTGAAGCTTAGATACCCGAATAGAACTAATAATATTGCTGATTTTTCTGAGAATTTTATCAAGGAGCTCTAGATAATTAGCAGAAGCACAAACCAAATGTGGTAGAAATATTCTAAGCATGGACAAATGGTATACTTATTCATAGATTCTGGAAAGACCAAATTTATATATAAATAAGATCAAACTTCAGATAAACACGTTAAAGTAGGATAGTAGTAATAAAATAAGTACATCCTATCTCCTCTCTCAGTGGTAAACATCCATTTTAATAAATAAAATGTCTTCAGTGCTAAAGCTGAATTTATCAAAGCTTTATGAGCTTCTACTTACAGTAGTTGCTATGTTACAATGTTTATGAAAACTTTTAGCTTTTGTTTCATGTTCTGGTTTTATAAATTCAGGAATATTTAGCATTTCTAATACATCTTTTTTTTAAATTTCTGATTTTAAGCATTTCTTTGCTGCAAATTAAATAGAAAACCTAGAATTCCTTAAAAACATAAATCATGAATGCCATAATCAGCTCAGAAGTTCAAAAATTCTGGTATGCTTGTTTGCCATTGACTCTTTAAGCATGTTAATAAATGTAAAATGGAACAAGGTCTCACTTCAAAATGTTTTTCTTGAAAATAAGATTCATCATTTATTACATTGCCATTTCATTTCATGATAATTTTGCTTAAGTATGTAAATGTACCATGCATTCTTATGAAAAGATTTGTCACATAATTTTCCAAAAACAGTTATCCACTATTTCATACAGAATGGTTCTTTTGCAGTTGTAATATTTTTACACTAAAATTTTTTGATGTACACAAATTTTAAAAGTTTTGATATCTACTGAGTTATTTGACATTTAATGAATTTCTCAACAAACCTCAGTACCAAAGAAAATGTTTCATTAACTGCTTAAATTCTTCACTTCATTTTTCAGCATTTGTCTATTTTTCTGAGATGAGATACTATTTACATTATTTGGACTATTGTCCTCATCTTTGTTGCCATTTGTATGATGTTTTGGGTTTAGTATGCTCTTGCCTTCTTTAGGTGCTAGGAATTTCGAATTGAATGATATATCTTACTGAATCATATTAAAGGGTTTGGTTCAAAACTTCTAGCACCTGAAGAAGGCTGGAGTATACAGTGGCTGAAACTTTGTTCAAATGGCAACAAAGATAAGAACAATAGTCCGAATAACGTAAATACTGTTCTTTTTGTCAATAACTAAGTAATTGGGGATTTAAATTTATTCAAGTTTTTATACATTACTCTGAAAGCTATGAAATTTCATATTGACTTTTAAAAAAATCTAATGAACCAAGGAAATATATGCAATGAAAAAAAATATACATCACTTGAAAAATTTTTTCTATTATTATATTTGAGAGATAGAATTTGTTTTTGATTTTCATAAAATCTATCGCACCAAATATATCTGAGCCAATTTTCATTTTCTCATATACTTTTTTCAAAACAAGCATAATATCTGTAAAAACATGGCAGTTTTATTCATGTATGAATCAGCAGTTTAACAAAGTAACTGAACAGAGGTTGAACTCAGGTTTGGATTTATTTCTTGAATTTCATACACCCCTTTTCTTTAAAATGATTACAAGGAGAAAAACTGAAAAATATCCAGAAAAAAAAAATCACACTTTATTATTAAATATTATTTGTAATCTTCCAGTTATTATTTTCTAGGAGATTAAAAAAGAAAAAAATTTCTGCAGGTGCTATAATAGATATTGGCATCAAATGTAAAATCAGAAATCCAAGTTCAAATTCCAGGCTAAACTGTGAAAGTATTTGAAAAAGGAATAAATCTATCTCTTCTCTAACCAACTGTATTAAATAACCAACAAGCCTGAAAGAAAGAAAACTCTGAATTTCAAACTGTGAAGAAGGCAATTGGAAACTACTCCTTGATCTTCTAAAAGAATGCATGACAATTCAGAGATAATACAGAGATGATCATGTGGAGAGTCATGATCATCTATATCTTGAAGAAACATGGCATTTAAAAATAAATAAATAAATCACTCGTATTATTCACAAAAAATCTAATTGTATGCTTTCTATAAAATGAGCATAACAGTGTAGGTGAATTAAAAAATGTCTTAATCTAATTAGTTAATGTCTTGATCCAAAAAGTAGTTTCACTTTTTTTATTGGATTCTAGGAATCAATGAAATGTTTACCATTCTTTTGTAGTAATTTAAAATTTCATGCAAGAGAGAAAAAAATATTAAGTCAAGAAGTATGTAGGTCAGAACGAGACCACAACTCAAAGTTCATTAATGATTAAGATTGTCAAAGAAAAGCTCAAGTTTACAAAGCAGAATTCTTTTCAGAGTTTTCTTGTTGCAACTCAATGTGTGGGCATTGGATGCTACTTTCACGGTTTCTGACTGATACATCTTGCATCTTACTCATACCCCTGGGGTAGACAAGAAGATCATGTAATCATTGAGAGTTATTAACTGATAGCTACAAAGAAGCCAATGTAGGATTGCGGTTACAATAAATTAGAAGAAACAAAAAAACTACATGGTAATTCTAGCATGAGAAAGGTTTCATGATTTTTTTCCTTTTTCTTTTATTTCAGAAAAACTATTATCTTCATTTTTGCGGTTTCTCTTTTCACAATGTTTCTATTTGGCTCAAAGCTACATTTACTAATATCTTTTAATGCTTGAGTAGCTGAGTTTATCATGACAATCATATATATTTAATTAATATATAATATTATAGTATATAATCTGGATTTTGAGTGTTAAGAGCCCTAGCTGAAACAAATCTTTTAAAGTAGACAGGTGTATCATAATGTTAACATTGGTTCTGAATTGATTGATTGAGTGATTGATTTTACGGTTTATCAACACTTTGCAGGCTATATAAAACCATAAAATATTTTTAGATTGTAAGTTTTTTTTCGAGAAGATAATAGTGATTTACTGATATAAGTCATACTAATTAACCTATAGCAGAGAGAAGAAGTAGTGAATTTGTACTCTTCATAAAAATATTTGTACATAAATAAATATAACGAACTTGACTAGAATTAGAACTTGTCTTGCTGATTAACAATTCTGAGCCATTATCCACCATTGCAAGCTTACTTATTCTGTTATTCCCAAGTGTTCACCCATTTAGTTACTGACCATGCTTGATGTTGCTTAACTTAGGTGATCATATGGTAGACTTGCTTCAATGTGAGGTGGCTGTTAGCCTGATTGTTAATCGTCAAAGTCAATTCAAATTATCAAATTAGACTTGCTCCTCTCACTTCCAGAAGAATTTATATAAAAGATTAAATGTTTGTTTTCAGGGATCACACAGAGGACGACCAATATAAATTACATAGTTGTTCATGCAAAAAAAGTTAAAAAAAGTGTTTGAAAGCTATTCAAGATAGTCGGAAAGGAAAATGTTTTTCCCATCCCTTGAGAAATAATAATAATACATCATAGGTCAACCACAGCTGAGATTAGACAGAGCCAATAAAGACTCCATGAACACGATATTTTCAATGAAAATAAAACAAAAAAAGCAAGCAAAGAAAGTATAAAAATGTGATAACAGATGCTTCTAAGTGAAAGTGCTAGAAATTTTTAAAATTTAGACTTTTTTTTTTGTTTACTAAATATATCCAAGAAATTTCAAAGCAATATGATTACAATAATAATAAAACATTGGTAATCACATTATTATCAGAATTTGTTTTTCACCACTGATCTGAGGAATCAGCTTTGTCATACATAAACATGGACTACAAAAAATGTAAAGCTGCACTACAAGGAACATGATCATCTATCATACTTTCAAATATATTCAGGATTGATCCCTAAACCATTATGAATAATAACGGAAGATGCTAAAAGAGAAGAACAGTTTTAGTCCTTAGCCCTATACCAAGCTCTCAGGTTAAAAGCCTTATTTTTATCCATAAAGTTGAATGTGTTAAAATTATTTAACAAGAAGTTAACAAATTGATATTAAAAATTGCTGCTAAACAATGATGATTATTTAACATGGAATGATCTGTTGTGATGTATTTAAGATAGAATGATCTATTATAATTTGTCTTTAGTTTGTATTTATATCAATTTATTTATTTTCAGTTTTTATAGTTGAATTGTTCATCTATACTGCACATGACCTATTACTATACACAGTTAGATTAAAAGAAAAATTTGTATTTTATATGAATACTACCTTAAAAAAATTAAAATGTATCATAATTTCAGGGGCAGGTATCATTGATTTTTGCTGCCATGAGACCCTTGCTTCAGTCCTGTGTGGTACAAAAGCTTCTTAAACATATGATAATGAGTACTAACACAATTAACAAATAAAACAAAGATAAAGAAAGCCTTGGAGAATGTTCAAAATTATCCAAACTTATAAAAAGACTAATCAAACAGAAAGATGCAGTGAATATCATGGATCGAGCATGTGAGCAATGATGAAGTCTTAGAAATGATAAAAACAAAAAGAAAAATAATACTGAGCATCAGGAAGAGACAGCTGAAGTTCCTGGGACATGCAATGAGGAAGGAGGGCTTGGAGAATCTGATACTAACAGGCCAGATAGAGGGAAAAAGAGACAGGGGAACACAATGGATAACATATTTGAAGGATCTAATCTGATGGATGACGAAGCAAGGGTGTAACAGGAGAAGGCATGCTCAGAGCCACCAGAGATAGAGAAATGTGGAAAGCCATGATCGCCTATGTCCTGAAGGGACAGGGCACATAGAAGAAGAATCAATCTTTTTCTCACTAATTTCCATGTCTTTCCGCAAATAGATATTCACATTTTAAAATATAGCTCTCAACTAATGATATAGAGGATATGGGATTTCTGATATATTTCTATTTTGTCGTGTTTGCATTTTCACTGTGGTAGAGATCAAGGAAAGTTATAACAACATCCAATATCTTCCATCCATGGGTTATTTTTTTGGCACAAGGGTGGGTCAATGCTTCCTTTTTTTTTTTTCATCAAACATGATGCATTTCTCACAGATAATAATTTCTGATGTATTCCCAACCAGAGAATCAAATATACCCCAATACTTCCAATGCAACAACTTAACTATACAACAAATACCCAACAATGTTAGGGTGACCGATTTAGTGATGTTTATGCCACGACAAATGTATAAATCATTTCTTTGATTTCACATATCAAAGCTGACTCATGATGAAGCAAAAAAAATTCTCAAATTTTTCTGTACACCATAATCCTTTGTAAATATTAAAAAACATTCTAAATTATATCAAAAACAGATTTTTGATATCTAACTTCTTTACATTTAACAACTCAAAAAAACATAAAACATAAGTCAATGTCAACCCCTTTTCCAAAATCTGTTCTAGTTTCATTTTTGTTGTATATATATATATATATATATATATATATTGAGGTGAAACAATTATAAAAAATGATAATATATACAAACAGATAGACACACACACATATATATATATATATATATATATGTGTGTGTGTGTCTATCTGTTTGTATATATTTCTTATTATTTTTTATAATTGTTTCACCTCAAGCAAGGCATTATTGTTACTGGCGAGCAGGGAATTATGTAAGAGAGTAAAGTAAAAGAGGAACAAGTTACTCGGGTGTCATATAATGGGTAAGAGAAGGATGGAAACACTGATGTGAAGAGAGCTGCATGAGAGTGGAAAGGGAGAACAAGATACAGAGGGTATTGGGATGAAAGTCAAGGATATAAGAGATGGCAATTGATGTTGCATTGAAACTCTTATAGAATGTAGCTATCAGTGAAGCAAATATACTGAAGGGGATTCCACAGGCAGCAACTGCAAGAAAAGAAGCTGATAAAATGGAAGTTGTGGTTACATTTAATTGTTTTTACTTTTTTATGTTTTTTCACATTGGTTTAATTTTATATATTTAAACATTTTTTAGAAAAGAGTACTGAATTGTTACATAATATCAGTCTCTCTATGTAGCAGTGAATGCTCAACAATCTCCTCACAAATGATGAAGAGACTTGAAGCAACAGAAATATCAATGCATGATGAAAATAGTGAAAGCCAAAGGACACCTTGTTATAAAATTGGCAGAATATTGAAGCTTTCATATCAAATGCAATATTTTCTTTGCTCATATTTTCTTGAAAAATTGTTTTCAGAGAAAGTATGATGAGAATAACATGCCATGAACATGTGATTAATGATTAAAGTTTAGAGAAAATATAAAACAAAAGACACTTACTCATAGCATCAGAAAGATACTTGAAATATGTAGGACACATAATGAGGAAAAAAGATTTAAATATTTGATAATGACAGGACAGACGAAAGACAAGAGTGAGAGAGGAAAACAACACAAAATCTACATACTGAGAAAAGACAACAAAAATACAAAATTTATTAAAAGCTATAAGACAGGAATTTGTATAAAAGTCATGATCACCAGAGGGCATAAAAAAGAAGCAAGTCAAGAAAATATAAATAACAACGAGAATCCATAGGTTTACATTAACCTTTATAAAATCTATTCTTTAAATTTTATATTGATATATATATATAATACCAAATCTGTTACTGAAAGTTTTATGCAAAAGCAATAATCAGGTGGAACTATATAAATTATTATTATATTTAGGCTCTGTTGATTTTGGCATTGAGCCTTCAGTTGATTTTATATTTTAAGCTTTTAGCTTATTTTAAGGTTTAGATTTAATTTTTTTTGTTTCAGAATGTATATGTGTGTATGTGTTTGTGTATTTATGTGGGTAATGTTTTAATGAGAATCTGATGTAATTGTAGATATATAAGATAAGTTCATAAACTGCTCTTTGGACTAATTTCACCAGTAAAGCAGCTTTTTCAAGAAGCTAGATTCCTTAGCAGAAATATGCCAAAGTAAAAATGGTCTTTTTATGTACAGTGAGAATTCAAAATTCTTTTATGAAAAAGCCAACAAAGGTGTAATGTGTTGTCAATAAAACTTTTCTATTTTGTTTGAATATATATATATATATATATATATATATCTTCCACTGAATGCCCATAGTCAAGAATTAGAATCGCTGACTGACGCCAATTTGGCCGGGTTTCAATCCTGGGTTAAAAAGCAATCGGAGTCTAACCGTACTGATGAGCTGTGATACAGTGAAATAGATCTGTCTGCAGATGGCAATATATATATATATATAGAACTATAAGATATACAAAAAGCTTTCAGGCTGGCACACATTCTCAAAATCTAACCAAATGACTACCAAGCATCTGATATTTTGTGGAAAAAGATTTTTTTGTTAGCCTGAGAACTTTTAAGCACCACTCATATATATATATTTATATCATAAATATAGCATACGTTAAACTATATTAGATCATATATATATATATATATACTCATGGGTGTAAACAGCTTAGATAAGTGTTGATTTAATAACAGTTGTTCAATGATTTATTAAAATGAACAATATAGGTTGTCGATGTCTTAATTTTTCTGTGATCGAAGATATTTTCATATAAATATAAGTATTACTTAGAATAGAGATAATTTTCTTTTCTTCAGTGTTTTTCTTGATATCAACAAATTTCCAAGCTTGATTTCATTCATTTTGAATCATATTTATTGTAAAAGTTTTTTCATTTTTGCTCTTGTAAAGTTTTTTCATATATTTCTCAATATACCAAAATTGACAAGTGAAACTCTGGCCTGCCCTATCAGGGTCAGGTGTGTTTAGTCAAGAGAGAAATTTAAGATAAGACAAAGAATACTAAAATAAAAAATCAATCATCTTACACAGAATAGTGTTAAACCAATTCATCACACTTAGTGAGTTGACATTTTGCAAATGACTTGAGAAAATAGTCTGCCTAATAGTGTCGAGAAATTCTGGTTGGGAGCAACTATGGCTCTGCGCAACTTTCTACAGCTGTACCATCAATTTACATAGGCTAATATTTTTATAAGTGTTTCCCTTTTTTCCTCTTGCTTTCAATACTTATGAGTATCAAATTTGCTATGCCTTCTTTCTTCCTGATATTTTCTAGAAATTTTAACTATTTCTGATCATTTTGTCTTTCCTATTTTCCTTAGATCTTCATTACTACTCACATGTTCCATCCATGTTATTTTCAGCATCCTTCTGTAGAACTATATTTCAGTAGTTTCATGTCTCTTGTTCATGTTTGAGGAAATAATCCTGCATTACATAGCAGTTGAACATTTGTACTTGTTTACAACAAAACTTTTCTTAATATTTTGCTTAGTTTCTGGGGGCATCTGTCACTATCAACCTTTGGAAACCATGATTATCAGCAAATTTTTTGGTTATTGATTTTCTTAGATAAGGACGTTTTGAAAAAAGTGATTTTTTTCTCCTTTTTACTCACAGCAACAGAAATTCTTAAATGCTGCTCTAAAAATATATTTACTTTTTTTTTTATTTTTCAAGGAAACTTCAAATTCCAAAGTAATCTTCATAAAGAATTTAAATTAATAAAAAAACAAAACTTACAGTTTAACTTGCATAGAATTCAAAAGATAAAAGTTATCATATACTACCATAAGCAGTCATGATTTAGATAGCTTATTTTACTGGTACACCAACCTCAGAGGTCATTTTGAACTGAATTCAGTTACTGTAAGATATATTTTTATTTTGAATCTATTTTGCAGACTAATTCTTTTAGAACTCATTATTATATATAAAAATGGGAATGTAATTCAGTTTTAGTTGCATTTTGTAGCCAAGTGTTTATTCTGTTTTATTTTTATATTTTGGAGTAGAACTTTGTTACTTTTAAGAATTCTTAAATGGCTTTAAGTTTGTAGCCAAGTGTGCCTGAAGGTTGGGTACACTGGAGAAGTATTTTCATATAGGTACCGTTTTTTTAAAATTTTATCAAAAATGTTTAACAGTGAATATTTCTTGGATGTTTTGGAAATTATACTCAAATCATTGAAGGAAGATATTACTACTTCACTGACACCTAGAAAATCTAAAATCTGTAATTTTGGAGAAGAGTCATAATATCAAAGATTCTATCAGGAACATGACAACACTAAAAATTAAAAGTTTTCTTTCTCCTACACTGGTCGGTAAAAGTGAGGTATGGTGTACTGCATATAAACAAATAACAAATATATGCATTTTAGAAAAATTGATTCTTTTGCCCTCATCTGCATTTATATGCTAATAATGATTTGACTTATTTGGGAAAAACATTAGAATAATCAAGAACCTGTACTAGCAGCTAAGATAGAAAGAGTATCTGACAAGGATGTGTCTTCTTAGCAGTTCTTTTTAACCTAGTGAAGCAATTCTGACAGAACCAGAAGTTCCACCATACCTGGGAAGTGTTCTAACAGAAGATGGAAAGTATGAGATCTGAAGGCTATTGGCATGGACAAGGATGCTTTCCGAAATCTGAGTAGAGTATTGAAAGACAGTAAAATTTCAGTGGAAACAAAGAAGTGAGTAGTAAATTGGTATGTGATGTCTGTTCTTTAATATGGCAGTGAATGCTTAACAATGAGATAAAGGACAGATTTTAAGCAAATGAAATGTGGTTCTACAGAAGGATGTTGAGGATACCATATACCAAACATGTGAGCAACAACAATGTTTTGAAGAGGATGGAAATGAAAAGGAAACTGATATTTAACATCAGAAAAAGACAGTTGAAGTTCTTTCGACATGTAATGACATAGTATATGCATCTGTGGTGCAGTGGATATTGGCTCAGAATGACAAATTGGGGAGCCAAGTTCAAATTCCACTTAAATTCCTTGCATTCATTTATGCACAAATACCCTTGAGAAAGGTATTAATCACTCTGTTCCTTCCAGTTATGGGTCAAATAATAGGACAGATTGGGTTTTATAGCCTTGGCTGGCAACAAATCTACCGCAGAAAGCAATGGCAACTGACTACAGGACAAACTTTTGCCCAGTCAGTCATCTCTTTTTTTAAGACATAATCGCCCAAAGCATGTATCCCATATGGCACTTAACTGAACTGAATGAGGTAGGAAGGCTTGGAGAATCTAATACTCATAGGATAGGTAGAGGGAAAGTCAGACAGAGGAAAGCAATGCATGACATAATCAATGGGCTTGAGGAATAAGAGAAAAGGTGTTAAGAGCTACAAAGGATAGGGAGATGTGGAAGTCCATGATCACTTATGTCCTGAAAGGACACAGCCTATAGAAAAAAAAAGATACAGAGTCTTAAATTTTACAGCTTTTTTCTTTTTTTACTTTAAAAACCGCTATTTTTTCCAGCAATATAAATGATACATTTCAGCTTACAAGTCGGCTAAGGTAAAAGTAAGACAAGCTTTTCCAGGTTTGTTTTGGATTTTTATAGATAAATCCACATCTAAAAAGGTTAGGTCACTGTGTCAGGCCAGAAAGTTTATTCTGCCTGAAAAAAGAGTTTTCATCTTGCACATATACAAATCAACCATCATAAAACATGGAATACGGTTGTCATATCTGGTCAGGAGAATCTGTAACATGATTGGTCCCTGCCTGGCATCTTGACTCCAGTCATTTTCTCTCCCGCGGGATGTGGCTTCCCTCTGTCTCTTCTACAAATATTCTCATGGCTTCTGCTCTGACTAACTTAGGTCACTGGTGTCTCCAGAAGAATTTACTTGTACAATAAGACCAGCAAGAAGGACTCACCCTTTTACAGTTAAATTAACCAAATGCAGGCAACAATCATACTTCATCAGCTTCTTTTCTCACAATTCTCACCTGCGGAACTCCCTTCCATATCCTTGCTTTCCTGACAGCTACAAGCTCCAGGGATTTAAATGCAATGTCAACTCCCATCTCTTATTCACTTGACTCCAGTCATCCCATGTATCTTGTTCTTTTCTTTTCTCTCAACCTTTGCAACTGTCTTCACTTCTGTGTTCACATTCTTCTCTTGCCCTTTCTCTGTCACCCACTGTAGGTGATTCGTCTTCCTCTCCACTCTCCTCCTGCCTAAAACCTTAACTCTCTTATGTAGCCCCCTGCACATCAGTGGCAGTACCGCCTTGCTTGGTGTGAAATGATGAAAAAAAATTTTATTTTTTTACATTTTGCAGAATCTACTTACTCATGACATTTTCCACTGACCATTTTTGTAAAAAAAAAATTTTTTTTTAAATTAAAAATCAAACAAGAAATTAAGATCACACACATTTTACATATATAAAGCCCTTCATAATGTGTGAGATGTACTTCTGAGTACAATTTTATTATATTTCTTTAAGTCATGGGCTACTAAGAATCTATTCATTGAGTCTATCAAAACATTTTTCCAGTCAATACAAGAGCTCTTACTACCATTGGAATTACTGATATCTTCATGTGCACCATTTTTCAGATTTCCGCTTCAAGATCATGGCATTCTGATAGTTTCTTTTTTAAAGATCTTCCAAGATACATTACAATCTGAAAGCGGTGCCATGTCAATTCTGTTCTTTTGGTCTTCGATTTCAATATCTGGGCAATTAGCTTTTGTTTTTCTGTCTGTATGTTTCATATAGGTCCTATGTTTGTAACCGAGTCATCAATTGGTGATAACTTTGTGCAACTTATTTCAAGATAGTCATTTGTTCTGGATATTTATCACAAAATCTGCATTACGTGTTAGTACATCGTTACTATTATATTCATCTTCATTATATTTCTTCTATGGTCACACTACCTACCAAGTAGGGAAGACCTAAAGCAGGTAAAGGTGTGTTGCTATGGCTACATTTCATTATTTATTTTTCTAACTCCTACTTACTCACTGTGTCTAAATTGATCCCTAGAAGTAAGGTAAATGATTTAAGAATCATTTCTTCAAAGAATTTCACCTGATAATACTGAAGTAGGGACCAAAGCCTAATCAGTATTTCTCTTTATGATGTCAGGCATATAAGACAAAGGAAGTCTCCAAAGTTGGTGGAAAATCCTGAATTTAAAACGAAATGACAAACTATTAAGAAAGGATTAAAAGTAAGAGATTTTACTTCCATTCAGTAAGAAAAGGCTAAGAAATCTGACATGTGTAGCAAATGATTTAAGAACCAAATATTCGAGAAGGTAGTATTTAGAACTATTGATGCTGTAAAGGAAATCATATAAAATGAAGAAGCTCTTAATTCTCATCTTCTCAATTGTGAACAACTGGCAAGAAATCCAAATAAGACAGCCATAATAACCTGCCTTGCTTAAAATTCATATTTCTTGGTCGTAATAAGCCAAAGATTTATCAACACTAAGAATTTTAAAGAGAAAGCTTTATTTCTCTTATATAAGATATTACTTATGCATAATGTTAATAGTAATAATATCCCTTTTCTTGGGATGTGCGTTGTGGCGCAGTGGATATCGGCTCGGAACAAGAAATTGGGGAACCGAGTTCAAATTCCAGTTAAATTCCTTGCATTCACTTACACACAAATACCCTTGGGAAAGGTATTAATCCATCTCTTTCCTCCAGTTATGGGTGAAATAATAGGACAGATTGGGTTCTATAACTTTGGTCGGCAACCAGTCTACCGCAGAAAGCAATAGCAACCTACTGCGGGATAATCTTCTACCCAGTCAGTCATGTCTCTTTTGAGACATGATCGCCCAAGCGTGTATCACATATGGCACTTGACTGACTGATCCCTTTTCTTATGAAGAAATATTCCCTCAGTGGGCTGTTGGTTGAAATTTCTAAAATGTTTCTATGAAAACAAATTTTCAAGAAAATATGAGCAAAGAAAATATTACATTTCATATGAAAGATTCAATATTCTGCCAATTTTATAACAAGGTGCTTTTTGTCTTAATTCTATTAGACTGATCATCTGCTGGGGATCTTTTCCACTGAAGTCTGTTTAGTGCTATTTAATTAAGTATTTTATTCTTTTTAAGTGCTACTTGCCTTGTAAATGGAACTGAAAGAGTTAAATAAAAAACACAAAGATATAATATATCATTTAATCTCATTTTTTCTCTGTATATATCTGGTGTTAACAAGCAATGAAAGATGTAACACAGAAATCCAAAGGTATATAGGAATAGTGAAAAATAACTTTAAAAAAAATGAAGTGAATTATTAACATAGAGAGAAACAAAGAAAAGTGAAACTGCAATGCCACACAAACTTATATGAAAAGAAAAAAGTAAATGAAATTTGGTTCAACTGAAAAATGGACTGAACATGTTTGAAAAAATAAAAACAATAAGTAAACTTATAATCTTTATCAGAAAAAATTTACTAAATTTTCTAGGACAAATCAAAAGTAAAAAAATAAGAAGAATTTAGCATTCACATAGTGTTTTGAAATAAAGAGAAACAGTGTGTAACTTCCTTAATGAGTTTGTGTGAATGACAATGGTAACATGAGCCGTTATCTCATAAAAAAACATTAATCATCATTGACCAAGCAACCAGAAGAAGCAACCAGAAGAAATGGGAAGAGGATGCCAACCATTTCAGGAGAATATTCAATGAAAGGGTGAAATAAAAATTTAGTTTATATTTAATTTGAATAAATTGTGTATTTCATGTTACATCTTTTTTTACATATTTAAAATGTCTTTTCTTTTATTTCTCAGTAGTAGGCTTTTTAGGCTCCCCAACCCCACTTAAGTCTTAGGAATATACAATCAAGGAGTTGGCCCTGGATAATAGCAAACATGACCAAATTTCTATACATCATTAGAAACTAGTAACACTTTTTGTTGAAATTTTTAAATTCTTTCAATTTTTCAAGAAAACCAGTTTCTCATACCCACTGTTATTCCTTTTTTTCTCACTGATGCTATTTTGTGTATGGTGGAGCTTGTTATGTATTTGATCATCCCATGATTTTTGCCTTTTGACATGTATGAATTTGTCAATAACTTGAAAAATTTTTTTTTTCGGATAGGTCTTTCAGGAGTGCAATTAATTAAAGCAATAAAAGACAAGAAATCATGGTAAGCCATAAGTGCCTACATTCTAGAGGGACTTTTGTGCATAAAAAAATAAATCTCTCCTTGAATATTAACAGGTACATCTTCAATTTTTTTTGTTGATCTTGAAAAATTATTTATGTCAGAATGAGTGTATCAACACAACTCTATTTTAGGATCTTGTATTTAAAGATGAAAAATTGTTTAAAAAATGAGTACACAAGAATGTATGCATCTATATTAGTGTGAATATCAGTTGATTTGTTTGTTTTGTGGTAATGTATAAACAAAAGCATGTTTTTACATATCAGAGTGTGTGTGTCCATTACCTATAGACTCCAAAACGGCTGAACCGATTTTCTTGAAAATTTACACAGTTGTACTATAAGTGTCTGCAAGTGTTCTTAGCTACATTTTGTGTCGAGGTACCCCCGATAGATATCGGAAATTGATAATCGAAATAATCTGGTTATAGAAGGAGTGGTCCAATTTTAATGAAATTTGATACACTCATAAACAAAGACATAAGAAACGATATTCAGAAGTTTCAAGGTTGCAGTCTTAGAATAGTGCAGAAAATTGATAATATATATATAAAAGGCAAGATGTTTGTGTGTGTGTCTGTTTATCTGCCTGTATGTCTGTATTTTTTCAGCCCTTTTATTTTAATTTTTGCTTTGGGTTTGTTTCTAAGTAAGTATAATTGTAGTTCTTAGTCTCAGCCATGATACCATTTACTCGGAGGACTTATTTAGCCTTCAAAATTC
This sequence comes from Ascarosepion bandense, assembly GCA_037127315.1. Lineage (NCBI taxonomy): Eukaryota > Metazoa > Mollusca > Cephalopoda > Sepiida > Sepiidae > Ascarosepion > Ascarosepion bandense. Next base: position 4,448,441 of record JBBBDQ010001317.1, read on the forward strand.
AGTTTACGACGAAAAAATCTTATTTGATATCGATACCAGGAAATCAAAATTTGACTTCCATCCATTCATTTTTCTCTCAGTCTACAGTTTCACTTTAACTGGAAACAACTATTGCTTTTTAGTCTTTCATGCCAACGACCAAAGTGTCTGAGCTCCAGGATCATGGATTAGTTTTTAAGCTTTCATCATCCAAGCAATGCCGGACTATACTGCTAGTATATATATATGCACACACAACAACACTTTTGCCCATTCTATCTCTGCCTTGAAGCCTGCTAAAGTTAGAAAAAAAAATCAATATTTTCTGATATGTTCAATCCAGTCTGATGCTGAATTTCTTGAACCAGAATTAAAAAACAAGACATATGTTGGGTTTCAACAGCCTGAAGTCTTCTTCATTATACCGATTACATAAGTAAAAATAATGCACTGAAAAGCAAGATAGATAGATAGATAGATAGATAGATTTATATAGTTAGCTTAAAATATTTAATAAAATCATAAAATACCTTCATTTATCTAAAATCTACAACCCGTCAGTTCTCTTATCATGTTTTAAAGAGTTAGCTCTGTGGCATACCACTTGACTAGCAGGTATAGACTTTAAGATCTTTCTATAAACTTTTTCCCTAATAAGATGATCCTATTTATAAGATAAGATTATCCTATTTATGCTAATTTATTAATAAAATGCTGAATGATATGCGCTGCTAAAGCTTCATAATGGAGATTTTTTCATCTTTTCTAACCATCCCAGCAACTAAATAACTAGCCTCTACTGAAATGTTTCGATAATATAAACCACAAATTGGAACCTGATAAGTATGAATGCAGGTACTAGCAAGAATATATTTTTATAAGTAATAATTCATGTTTAGAATTTTTAAAAATCTCTGTCAATAAACTACCTTTCAGAAAAAAATATAAATACTCAGAGTAAATGTGAAATAAGAGATTTGGAGATCTATGTACTGTGTTGCTTCAGGCTGTGAGCGATCATGGCTCTATTCAATTTCCTGTTCTTTGTAGCTCTAAAAAAACCTGTCTTTTGCTATATTTCTTCACCCAAGTTTTGCCAACCATTTACACAAGCAGATTATTTAAGTTATTCCCTGCTTTTCTTGCCTTCATTATGTCCTTTGAGTGTCAAATTTTCCAAGACATATTTTCTCGTTTTAATTGTCTTTTAACACATGAAATGTGAATAGACATTAAAATTTTCTTTTGTGTCCATTTTTGAGATCCAAATGTGATGACAAATTTATCATATGTGTGGCAGTTAATAAATAGCGAGTACACTAACACAGAAGAGGCAACATAAACACTGGATCACAGGAGAAATGTTGTTCTCATTTATGACAATGCAAAATGGAATATAAAAAAAATATAACACAGGAAAGTGTTCTATCCTACACATCATATTCATCTGGTCTTAAACCATCTAATTATTACCTCTATAATGGAAGAAGTTTCTTGAATGAAAATTATATCCAAGCATTTATCAAGAACCAGCAGAATTTTACTCAAAAGCTATTGAAGAGCTAGCTGATAAATAATAGTAAATATATAACTTAAGGAAATAAACTTTATATTATGAAAAATAAAGTTGATAAACAAAAACAGATATTATTTCGAACTAATGCTAAAAAGTAATAATCTCAAACTACGTCTTTAATGTAGATGTGCGTTGCAGTGCAGTGGAATGAGAAATCGGGGAGCCGAGTTCGAAATCCAGCTGAATTCATTGCATTCACTTATGCACAAATACCCTTGGGAAAGGTATTAATTCTTCTATTCCTTCCAGTTAGTGGTTAAATAACAAAACAGATTGGGCTCTATAACCTTGGCTGGCAACAAGTCTACCACAGAAAGCAATGGCAACCTACTGCGGGATAATCTTCTGCCCAGTCAGTCATGTCTCTTTTGAGACATGATCACCCAGCATATATCATGTATGGCACTTAACTGATTGATGTCTTTAATGCATTGTCAACAGTCAACTACTGATTCTATATTTCAGTGGCTGTATTTTTTTTCAAACAGTTGTAAACTTTTACAAGAAATAGAAACATTTCATTATAAACAAAAAAAAAGTACTTAGCTATTATGTAATATCAGTCCTTCCATATGACAAAAATGTAGGACAGTTTCCTGACAGATGAAGAAGAGACTTAAAGCAGCAGAAATCGGGTTATACAGAAGTGTCCTGAGAATACAATGGATTGAACATGTGAGCAATGAAGAAGCTTTAAAGAAAGCGCAAATGAAAGGGACACATATTTAATGTCAGGATGTGTTGTTTTTCTAATGTGGAATTCAAATGCTCCCAAAAAGATGAAAAAGTAGTAGCTAGCAATGGACAGTGCTTTCAGAAATATGTTTCTTACTAATTTTTGGAAATAAAACATTACTTTTCATGAAAAATCAGCAAGATATTATTTGAAAGTTCTCAAGTGATATGGTTTTTGTTATTTGGTACAATTTATTGTTTGTAATTCTGTCTGAGTCCATGAAGTTCAAAGAAGGACAGTTCTTTACACCGAAGCCATTTTTAACCATTGATCTGAAAAAGCAGCTGTATGCAGCTGCACAGAAACTACCAATATGTGTTACACAAATGATGTAATACTCAGTCAGTCAGTTAAGTGCCATATGTGAAACACACTTGGGCAATCATGTCTCAAAAGAGACATGACTGACTGGGCAGAAGATTATCCCACAGTAGGTTGCCATTGCTTTCTGTGGTAGATTGGTTGCCAGCCAAGGCTATAGAACCCAATCTGTTCTGCTATTTAACACATAACTGGAAGGAAGAGATGGATTAATACCTTTCCCAAGGGTATTTGCATGTAAATGAATGCAATGAATACAAGAGGAATTTGAACTCGGCTCCCCGATTTCTCATTCCGAGCCAATATCTACTGCACCACAACACACATGTAATATTAACTAACGCAAAATATTGTTACTATTAGATGAAATTTGAAACTTTAAATCTGGGCAAAGACAACAATCTTTTCACACAGACTTCTATTCGAATGTATATATTAATGCTGTATGAACTGTTAGTGTCAAGTAGTATTAAGAACATACAAAAGATGTGGCAAAGTTTTCTCAAGAAGTAACTTTGTCAATTTCTATGCCACATCTTATCTTCGAAGAAGTGTTTTCAAATACTTAAAGGACAGACTATCTCATTTGATGGAAAACTGTTGATGGAGAAAAAGCTGAGTGTAAAAGATGGCTGCTGCTGCTACTGCTGCTCTGATATAAATGTCAGACCATATTCTTCACAGTGATTCAATAATCAATTTTCAATCAATAATTTGATAATAGATGATTTTATATTTAACATTCTATTCAGATGTCAGAAGTAGATGTTGCAGACTTATTTTACTTCAACCAGTGGCTAAAAAATAATTCACTAAAAAATGCAAACAAATATATAAGCAAAGAAAATTTTTCAAGATTGGAATTCAAATGTAAAGAATTAGGCAGTCTTCAAATTCCATTTTCTTTTCTTTCTAGATTATCCAAATAGCGTTATGAACTTTTACAAGTTTTGCAATTTGTAAGGTCATCTAATAGATGAAGAAGTGACTCGAAGCAAAAGAAATATATTTCTACAGAAAAATGCTTGGAATACCATAGATTGAACATGGGATTTACATGGAAGTTTCTAAGAAAACACATAGTGAGCAAAGAGGATTTGGAGAATTTGACAGATGACAAAAAAAACAGAGGTAACAGCAAGTAACCTATCTAATCATTTTGTGTAAATGTATGACAGAACAAAAACTGCAAAAAACAATAAAAAGACAAGCATTAGTATGAGTTATAGAAACAGGGAAGTTGTGGAATGCCATGATCATCCATGTCATTAAGGAACATGATGTAAGAAGAATAATGTCATCAAAACTCGAACTAACTGGTTTTCATCATTGAAGAAATTATATACTTTAGAGATTCATCCTCCCTCTCCTATTTAAAGTTATAAAACATACCTGTAAATAATATAGCCACAGCCTCACTACACTAAGCATTGCTGTTGTAATTCCAGTAGCATAATTTTATATGGTTGGATTACCATCTACATACACAAATGGTTTTGTATTCAGATTTGTTATTCTCCTACAGTGGTTCCAACTAAAGCTAGAGAGACAAGTGTGTTTTGTCATTTCACCCATAGCTGCAGAGAAAATAGATGGACTCATATATTTTCCAAGGGTAATTTTGTGCAAATAAATATAATGAACTTTGACAGAATTTGAACTTGGCATGCTGATTTCATTTTCCCTGCTGATAACCATTACACTACATGCACATCATTATGATTCATAGTCATATTCAATTAGGAATTTGCATTTCACTTTCCAAACTTCATGTAAAATCTGAAGAAAAAATAATATCAGATCAATTTTGATAAAATCCTCATAAAATATAACCAATATTTAAAGCTAAAGAAATGTAATTCTTTTTTTTTCTTATTCTGACATAGATATCTATTCCCACTTGAAATAGAATTAAAAACATTTTTTCTTTCTCATTACTGACACTTGACAGCTTGAACCATATACTTGAAAGAATATAATTATTCTTTCTTTTGTGCAATCAAAAGGTACTGTCTAGGGAATGGATCCCAAGTAACAAGGTGAAACACTTTCTGACTCTTATTGAGAGAAGCTGACTCTAAAAAATGACAAAAAAGCAAAATGAAACAAGTATAAATAAAACAGCAATGAATGAATGATTTTTAGACAAACTGAAACAAGTAGAAATTTATTCAATAAAACTTAAGAGAATGGCTAATTTTGTTCTTTTTCAGGTGACTTAACATTGGAACCAAGGAGGGTATATTTTGAAAACTAAATTCTGATGGTTTCTTTAATGAAACAATTTCTAGATTTGTTTTGGTGAAATCTATTTTATCTCTCTCTTGCTTAAGATTAAATTGATTCTCCATTTTTAGCTTTGAGGCAAATTTAATCCAGCTGCTAACTACTTATCAGTTTCCTTTCATTTTTTTATCATTTCTGAATTTTAAGAATAACACAAACATTACAACAAAATCCAACTCCAGCAACCATTACTACAATAATAATAATAATAATAGTAATAATCTATATTACATTTTCCAAGCAGCTGCTTTTGCATTTCATTCTTATTTTCGTCTTGACTAAAATAAATTGAAATTTTTAAAGAATTCAGCATATTTCAGCTGCCATCAAAACATGACCATGTGACTTGTGTGTCACAGAAAAAAAAAAGAACATTAGCAGCTGTTTCTTTATATATGTTTTTGAAAACAGCCAATCCTTATATATCTTTCTGAAAACAGCCAATGATGAGGTAAGTCTTATTTTTTCAACCTAACAATCATCTAAACAAGTAAAAAAAAAGCCACATTTTTCTCAGAAAGATATGACAACACATCTGAGTTGAGATGAAAGAATTTCAGGATGAATAATTTGTCTGAGATATACTTGTTTAGAGAATTTGAGCAAAAATAGTGAGATATTGTAGAGGTGTAAAGAGACAAGAGGATTGTTTATTTTTAGTTTATTACATTTATCTGTGTGTTGTGGTGCAGTGGATATTGGCTCGGAATGAAAAATCGGGGAGCCAAGTTTGAATTCCAGTTGAATTCATTGCATTCACTTATGCGCAAATACCCTTGGAAAAAGTATTTATCAGTCTCTTCCCTCCAGTTATGGGCTAAATAAAAGGACAGATTGGATTCTATAGCCTTGGCTGGCAACCAGTCTACCATAGAAAGTAATGGCAACCTATTTCAGGATAATCATTTGCCCAGTCAGTAATGTCTCTTTCAAAACATGATTGCCCAAGTGTGTGTCATGTATCGCACTTAACTGACTGACATTTATCTCATCTAGTGTAATGAGTCAGGCAGTCAGCTCATTGCCATGCATGATACACGCTTGGACAATCATGGCTCTTTGACTAGACAGATTTTCTGCAGGAGGCTGCCATTTTTTTCAGTGCTAAACTGGTTGCCAAACCAAGCTACAGAACTCAATCTTCCCTGCTATTCAACACATAGCTGGAGGGAGAAGGAATGGATTCACACCTCCACCAATGGTATTTGGGTGAAAAATAATTAGTAGTGGCTCAAAAATCAAAGAACCAAGTTCATATTTTAATCGAGTTCATTACAATAATTTATGTGCAAATCTCTTTTTTGTTCCCAGTTATGAGACAAAATGGAACCTATAGCCTTGGTTGACAACTAGTCTAGAAGAAGAAAAATTTTAGATTAAAAATAGTCTGGTGAGAGTGGGTTCTATCAGGCCATATTCTGCAAGGCAAACTACTTATGCTATAACTGCAGTATATATGGTGACCCTATGATCATGTTAGTTTATGAGACTTGTGATAGATATTGACACATATCTTTATTCTTCAAGTTTTAGGGACAATTGATTTAATAACATCAAAACAAGTTTTGTGTGTAATTTTTATTGTTTTTTTTTTTTTATCAGACTTTATCTCTAATAAACATTATTTTTAGTAAATACATGTGTTTGGGTTGGTGGTTTTGTATTTTTGTAAACAGTAAAATTGATAATAACCAGCCAAGATTGAAAAGTCCTGAAAAAATCGAAACTATTTTATTCTATTCATCAGGAAAACCACTACTATAGCTGAAACATGCCACTAACAGTTTCCCAACAGAGGCTATATATATATATATGAAAAAGAGGTAGATTAGCTGGGGGCTGACTTATTGTACTTTGGTCTAACCTTTTCCATTGATATGATGCGGAATGATAATACTGAATCAATTGTTAGGTCTACAACTAGGCAGTTGGTTAAGTGCGTTATTCTAGGCAATTTTTCTCACCGGAATCTCTTTGGAAATCTACCATGTATCCATGTATAGTGCTTCTCCTAAATTTCGAGATAATCTTAACAAATCTAATAAGGAATATGCAATGTTATAAGTCCTATCATGACATCTCATTTTCAGGCACTTTCCTTTCCCACTATCATAAAAACATGATATTTTAGTAAAATGACATAGTACACAATCAGAATGGTAAAAAAAATCAATATCAATTAATATCACCATCACACATACATACATATATATTGTGACAAGGACAAACTCTCCAAAACATTTTCCTCTATTCAAATTAATAAAATCATGCCTAAAGATATTGTTTTAAATATATATATATATATATATATATATATATATATATATATATATATATATATATAAGGGTTTCTTAAACTGAGCCATTTTCAAATATCTTAATTTCAATGATCAAAAAATCACAATATTGATTTTTGAAAAAAGGTTAGATGAAGGAATTTTTTTTGTTTGTGGTGTGATCTCATATATATATAAATGGTTATAGAAGTGGCCAAAAGTATTTCAGACAATTTTTATATTCCTTATCTACGACAAAATGGAAAATGTTAGAATCTGGGAAAAACTTAATAAAAAAATCATTTAAAACATCCTGATTGGGTGTATTCAATTAAAAAAATGTTTGAAAGAAAGTTTTCTGCACAAGTATATATATATATATATATATATATAGTGTATTTGGACAGTAATCTCTCTTTTATACAGGTTAAATTGAAAATGACAGATAAGGTATTATCATTAAGTTTTTTACATCATTTTTTGTGTGTTCTTTTATTTTATTCTTATATGATCTGAATATATATATATATATATACACACATACATATATAATAGAGTCAACACTGAAGTCAACACCTAGCAGCAACAGTCTGTTTCATCACTAACTGCAATCATCAAACTATGTGTGTTGTGCTTTCTTCTGACTATACACTCCTGATCAAAAATTTAAGACCACTTAAAAATCTTTAAAAAGATTTTTTTTTTTACAGATAGATTTAAAACTCCTACCACTTAAGGTTACCAAAACTACAATCTAAAAGTTTATGGAAACAAAAAGCTGCATTCCAAACATTTTATTTAGAAATTTACATTTTTATAAAATGAGGCAATTTACGCATGATCAAAATTATAAGACCAGGGGTATAAATTGTTAGATCTATGGTAATTCCAATGTTTTTAGTTCCAGTTAGAGATTAACAATCACTGTGTAAAGATGTTACCATGCCTAAAGCAAGCAAATTCACCAAAGTTGAGCATTCTTGAATTCTAGAATTCCATAAGCAAGGTTTGTCACGGCGGGCAATCGCAGCTAAGGTAAATCGCAGTAAAACAGTGATTTGCAACTTTCTAAAGAACAGTGAGAATTATGGAAAAGCAAAATCCTCTGGTAGGCCCCCAAAAATTTCTCCTGCATTGAGTAAGACAATAAGACGGGATGTTATGAAAGAGGGGGGACTTTCTTCTAGTCAAATTGAGGCAGTCACAGATGCTGATTGCAGTCCCGTAACCATCAGATGACACTTAAGACAAAAAGACATGGTAAATAAAAACGTAAACAAATTCCTCGGCTGCCAGGTCAGAAGGTGGACCGCTTAAAGTTTGGTTGTGAAGACCAAACATGGGACATTGAGAAGTGGAAGAAAATCCTGTTTTCTGATGAGAAAAAATTCAATCTAAATGGTCCTGATGGCTTCCAATGATATTGGCATAACAAAAGCATGCCTCCTGAAATTTTCTCCACACGTCATAGTGGTGGAGGGTCCCTAATGGTATGGGGTGCCTTTTCTTACAGAGTGACGATGGAGCTCCAGGTGGTGCAGGGTTGTCAAACAGCAGCTGGTAATGTTAGCATGCTACAAAAGCATCATTGATGATGGAGGGCCATTGCTTGTGTGTGGATGGATGGTTATTCCAACAGAATAATGCTGCAATCCATGCTGCAAGACAGACCTTGACCTTTCTACAAGAAAATGGGATCCATCTCTTGGGACATTCTGCATGCTCACCAGATTTGAACCCAATTGAAAATGTTTGAGAATGGATGACAAGAGATGTTTATCGAAATGGCAAACAATATTCAACAAAAAATGAACTTCGTGAAGCCATCTTCAGAAGCTGGAGCAACATCCCCAGCACCTTAATGAAAACACTTATTTCTAGCATGCTCGATAGAATTTTTGAAGTCATCAAAAGCAGTGGATGTAGAACTCATTATTAAATTTGGTTGTTGAATGTTTTCATACACTTTTCATACACTTTTTGTACAATTTCGTAGAATTTTTGTCTCTGGTCTTATAATTTTGATCATGTGTAAATCGCCTCATTTTATAAAAATGTAAATTTCTAAATAAAACGTTTGGAATGCAGCTTTTTGTTTCCATAACCTTTTAGGTTGTATTATTGGTAACCTTAAGTGGTAAGAGTTTAAAATCTATCCGTAAAAAAAAATATTTCTTTCAAAAGATTTTTAAGTGGTCTTAAATTTTTGATCAGGAGTGTATATGTGAGCTAGTGATGCATTATATTGTAATATTCTAACAGTTATGAGGTGTAGACTAACAGACGCATTTCAGATTATTTTAGGGGCTATTGAGTGAAAATAATACTGACTGCTTTTTTATTTGCTGTTGGTTATTATTATTATGCCTACTTGTGTTTATGTCAGCATTTGTAATTTGTTCATTATTTATTTAATTTGCATACTTACTTATTTATTTCTATTAATTTATTATACTTACTTGTTTTTATTTATTTTTGTTCATTTTTAGTTTTCAATTTGGTTTTTAATTGATTTCACCCCAAGCAAGGCAGTAAAGCTACTAAGACCCAAGGGATGACTGGGTGTGGAATAATTAGGAACTGAAACATTTCTAATGAACAGGAGGAGAAAAGTAGAAAACAACAGGTACTGCCTTTAAATCTTTGGAGATTAAAGTTGGAAACCTTGGAACCAAAAGTGAAGTAATGTAGTAAAAAATTTTTGGCTGTCTGTCTGTGAGTGTGTGTGTGTGTATATATATATTCATATATATATATATATTAATGTATATTTGGGAAGCAGTCTTTCATTTTATTTTAATGAAACATGTTTATATATATATATATATATATAGATATGTGTGAGTGTGAGTGTGTGCGTATGTATGTATGTATGCATGCATATAAGATTCTGAAAATAAATCATAGCAAATGACCAGTTCTTATAATTTTAAATTTTTGCTTCATCAGATTCCTTATAAGTTTAGCTTATTAAATGTTTGTGCAAATTTCTGAGATGAGATGTTGTAACTACTCTCACTATGTATATAATTCGTATTTCAGGAAGTAAACATAGGAAAACGTATACACAAATCTCATTGGATAAATCTTCAGAAATACCAAAATATTGATTGAACATTTTAACTTTCGTTCAAAATTCAAACAAATATCATTGAAAAAGGCCGTAATGTACAACGGCCAAATCTTTGTAATCTGCCTTCTTTTAACTCCTAGCTTTTACCTTATTTTTCACATTTTTGAAAAAATAGTTTATGACGATATGTCAACTCTGTTATAACTTAAATATATGTATGTGTGTGTGTATTAAATGTGGAAACATTCTGTGGAAAGTGAGCCATTGTCTTACCAAACCAGGTGTTGCTGCACTTTCTCTAGCAAGTAGGCTGGCACTTCATTTTTTCTTGTGATTTTAAGATAAAAGTTGTATTGAATCATTGTTATTTTTCTGATGTCTTTTCCAACATGATCAATAAAATTAATCAGAAAAACCTTTTTAATCATTGTCATATTTTGCATAATCTCATATGATATCAGTTTATTATTTCAAGATATACGGAAAGACATAGTTTGCAAAAATAATTATTTTCTAACAATTTCATAACATGATAAAAAATTATATTGCATTGTGAAATAATGCAATTTAAGTGTAGCTTTATGTTACACTTACACTTAAAACAATAGAAAGCATTTAAACTTCACAATGATGCTGGTTTCAAATCTATAGTAGCTATAAATTCTAATTGAAAGAAAATCAAAAGGCATTTGCAATAATTACTGTTATTCCTATTTTCCCTGAGACAATGGAATAAAAAGAAAAACTCAGAATATTCAGATATAATCTTAATGGACAATTTAGTGGAATACAGATATCAATTAGGAAAATGGACAGTTTAAACCAAAAGAGAAACCCAAGTTTAAATATAATGTTTTATTAACAAGAAATAAAATAAAAATTTTAGATATGTATTTTTTAAATGTACTTAATTGTTTATTATATATAAAAAGTACATTAACAGAAAACTCAATTAATTAATAGATAACAGAGATGTGTAAGTTTTTATTTAATTTTTTAAAAATAGTTTAAGAAAAACAGTGACATTCAAATGAGATAGAGATTTTAGTTTCAAAATCATATCTGATCTTATGATTTTCAAGAGGACGGTATGAGATTGATAGATTCATTTAGATTATTGTGGGTTATTTTTATGGGTTATTAAAAGCATATATATATTTTTATGGGTTATTAAAATCATATATATATTTTTATGGGTTGTTAAAATCATATATATATTTTTATGGGTTGTTAAAAGCATATATATATATTTATGGGTTATTAAAAGCATATATATATTTTTATGGGTTATTAAAAGCATATATATATTTTTATGGGTTATTAAAAGCATATATATATTTTTATGGGTTACGAAAGGCATATATATATATTATATATATTATATATATATATAAATATATTATATATATATATATATATATATATTTTGGATTTTAAGAATAATTACTTTTGCAAGTGAATTTTTCATTATCATTTTTTGAAGATAATGATTTTTCCAGATACAAATACTACTATTTAACTCTAGTGAAAAAAGATGGATTCATACCTTGCCTAAGTGACTGCAATGAACTCGACTGGAGGATTGTATGGAGAAGAAAAACTTATATTACAAAAAAAATCTTGACAAAACATTATAATCTAATCTTTTCTTGGACAACTATTCCTAAATGTAAAAGCAAATCCTTTGCAAAATATCTCATTTAAATTCTTATATATGAATAGCTGATGTCAATGAATTGTTCACACTTATCAGCCAGAAGCCATATGTCATTTTGGGACTCTTAGAAAAACTGTTGATGGACAGGTAGCGACATTAGTGGTAGGTGGGTTCACCTAGTGGACAGCTTGTTCAACAGAGAGAAAAGAATAGAAATATCCTTGAATAAAAAATCTACAGAAAAAGTGACAGAATGACAAATGGAAAGTTCCTAAGGTGTTATTGTCAATATAACTTTGCCAATTTCATTGAAATCACACAAGAATGTCTTCAAGTGTTCTTGCTATGATGATGATAAACAATTTAGCTTCATTTGACTATTGTTAGTTCAATGAATTCAGTCCTCATAGGGTGCCTCAGTAATTATGCCCTCATAGTTCAACTGAACTATTACAGGTAAATATGTCTATATAAAAACAGAACTTTCTGAATTCAGAAATCAGTTAAAGTGATAATTGGCACAAAAATAAGGTCTCATACATAATAAGTATTGAAATTCTATCACAAAACAAACAATATTTACTCAAGAAATAGTGACACTAATGCACAGAGACTGATTTCCACAGACTTCAGTGTTCATAAAAAAAGACGATATAAAATACTTAAATATAAAAATGAAGGATGTAGAATTAAGAAATACTAAAACTTCAAATATCTTGATGTAGAAGTCAATTATAACAAAACTTTAGTACAGGGAATACAAAAATTGAGTATAGAGTAGTTTAGGAGAGGGAAAGTTTGGCCCAACACTTCAAGGTGCGGCAAAACCAAAACATTAACTTCAAATTTGGGACATGTTTTCAAATAGCCTCATCATATGGATGTCATGCATGGTATCAATCCATCAACTTAGAAGACACTTTTGTTCAGTAAGCTAGCCTCTGTTCAATAGGTAAGCACAATGAGATAAGAAGATTTCCTAAAAAAGACCCCCATTTATTGCATAATCTATTATTATCAAGCACCACAAATGGCTAGTATGTGTTGCTCAGAGACCTTTTTTTGAAACACCATATTTTTTCCAACAATATTTTCATGCAAGTTAATATAATGAACCAAACTGAAAGTGGAACTCAGCTCTCTGAAAAACAATTCTGAGCCATCATCCATTACACCATCCACAAATTCAAACTTAGAGTCTGTGATACTCCCAAGCAAACTTGGCATTACGTAATAGTGAAGGAACTGGTATTTCAATGTGATGTGACTCTAAGTATATGCTTGATACTTCAGTCAGTTAAGTGCTATATGCTTGGGTGATCATGTCTCAAAAGAGACACGAAAGACTAGGCAGAAGATTATCCCGCAGTAGATTGCCATTGCTTTCTGCGATAGACTGGTTGCCAGCCAAGGCTATAGAACCCAATCTGTCCTGTTATTTAACCCATAACTGGAAGGAAGAGATGGATTAATACCTTTCCCAATGGTATTTGCGCGTAAGTGAATGCAATGAATTCAACTGGATTTCAAACACGGCTCCCCAATTTCTTGTTCCAAGCCGATATCCACTGGACCACAACGCACATCCTTCCATCATCCTTGATACTTCTATATTCTTAATTGTTTTGAGTTGTGATAAATATCAGCATTTTGAAAGCTAAGTTTTCAACTCAAAGTATCCCTTCCTATTTAGAATTTTTCTAGGTTTAAATCCCAAGCTTTATCTGAGTACAAGTCTAAATCAAGCTTAATAAATATTTATTCATAAAATCCAGACACAAGTACACACACATAGTCATGTGTCTTCTGAGAAATAAAAGTGTTTAGTTTTTATTATAGGAGAGATTGCTGTGTAAGATTTGCCTATAACTAAGAAAAGTAAAATTAAAATTATATTAAATAATGCAAAGAACTGAAAATAAATTTGGCCAAATAGAAATTATATTGTGAATCAGGTCATCAGATTGTAAAACTCTTGTTTGCAGTTGAAAAAATTGAATTTTGCACAAAGCATTCACATTTCTAAAATTGTAATCTAAACAAGCACTATGAGGCAAAACCAGATTCTCTGTTAAACATGATTTCCAATTAACATGACAAGTGCATAGATTTTAAATTATCTTAAAGTAACTGAACAAATAAATAAAAATTTAATGAAATTAGTTCTAAATTTATTATCATTTAAACAGAGGTCAACCATGTGACTTGTGAACATAGCAAGAAAGAAAAAACTCTAAATGACTGTAAACGTAATTAAGTAGTAAAACAGAGGTCGAAAATGCTAAAATTTAAATTTTTTTATTCGACACATAAATATATACAAACATGAGTGGAATAAAGTATAAATTTAATAAAAGTTTTAAACAAAATTTCAACTGCTCATCCTCATCATCTTTAACTCTTAACTCTCTGGGGAATATAATAACAGAGGATGGTACAGATGAAAATGAAATTCAAAGGCACATATGAATAACAAAAGATACCTTCCAGAATCTAAGCAAAAAATACAGCCATAGGAAAATATTGTTAGAAACAAAAAACAGAAAAGACTGCTGATCTATGTAGTAACTTATGTAAAAATATGTTATCTAATATCCTTTATATCAGTGAATGCACAACAGGTTTTTACATGTCTAAAAAAAGAAATGTGGTTCTATTAATAAGACGGCCATGTGAATCAATTTTATGAAAAAATTAGAATGACAAGGAAACTTATAATTACAGTCAGAAAGAAAAAAATTAAATTTTTAGAATACATGAGGACAGCAGGCCTGGAATATATAACACTCAGAAGACATACAAGAACAAAGAAAATTGTATAGTAAAAATTTAAAGAGATTTAAATTTCAACTGCTCATCCTCATCATCTTTAACTCTTAACTCTTTGGGGAATATAATAACAGAGGATGGTACAGATGAAAATGAAATTCAAAGGCACATATGAATAACAAAAGATACCTTCCAGAATCTAAGTAAAAATTTAAAGAGATTTAGTGAAACAAAGGAAAATAAGTTTTGAAGGCCTAGCATTGCTTTGAAGGGACATATCACATAACAGAACAAGAATAAATTGGTAGATAAAATACAGAAGTAGTTAGTAAATTCCCATACTTCTTTCAGTTTCCTTTACAGTCACTGATTTATTTCTTCATGATTAATTCAAATTCTTCCATTTTAAATTTATCCATGCAATTTTTAATTAATTCATGACTTGAAAGCTTTCTCTTTTGTCAAATGAACTTTGAGAAAAGAGATTTTTATCAACATTCAAGTGGTAACTGCAAGAAAAGTTTTTATTATCTAGGTTCAAATCTAATTGTTACTTCTTTATGACAGGTTCACACTATTAATCCAAGATCTACTTGTCATTTGAAGGAAAACATCAAAGACCTTTTCAGTATTCAGCCCTTAGTTCTAAAGCTTGAGCCAAATCTGTCAGTGTCGTAACCATTAAAAGTAGTTATCTTTCTACTTTAGTTAAAAAACAAGCAGGTTTTTTAAAATTCTAATATATATATATATATAGAGAGAGAGAGAGAGAAAGAGAGATGGAGAAAGAGAGAGACATACAGAGGGAGATATGTATTATTTCCATTAAATGTAAAGTAACCGGTCTACAAAAAGCTGAAAGGACGTTAAGTGCTAAATGAAAGTAAACAGAGAATTTTTTGGTTTAAATGAGTTTGCTCTTTCCCTCTTTTGCTTAAGAGAGTTTCCTCAGGGTATGGTAGGTTTTAGAATAGAGAATATGTGTGTGTCTAACTCTGTAGAGTGCTTTGAAAAGACATGATACACTTGTGAGATAAATGAAACTGAACTTGAAGAGTTCATTTTTTTCTTTCTTTCCTTTTATATGAAGGCTGATTTCAAAGTTCACAGTCTAACTAAGGTGAATTTGACCCCGGGAGGTGGGGGTAAAAATGTATTTTTCCTTTTGGATCCATATTTTACTTCCCTGCATCCACATGAATAAAATGATTTTCCTCTGATTGTAAGGAAGTAAAAAAAAATTCATAAACATAAATAACATACCCTCTCCTACACTCTAAAGAAATTTACTTCTTTCTAATGGGCAAAACAGAAAGCCAACAGATACTTTGGAAATGTTTTGATGTTTTGAATATTAATCTTCCTGTTTCAGAAATTTTCCAAAGCTTTTGTCTTCTCTATGGATAAAACTTATTTCTTACAGAGACATAAAGACAGTACAACTAGTTGATGGGGAAAGGTTACTGTCCTTCAAGGTTAATTCTATTCTATCAGAAAATATTCAATCAGAACTTACTCGATTTATCATTTTTTCCTTCAATACATTGGTGATCATGGTTTGCCACAATTTCTTGTCCTTGCAGCTCTTGTCTTTTTGTTAGCAATCATGGCTCTCCATAATTTTCTGTTTTTTCAGCTCTTAATAAATTTTGTTTTTTTACTAGCAATTATGCCTCTCCACAACTTCCTGTCTTTTTCTTGTCTTTGTAGCTCTTAATAAATTTCGCCGATTTGTTGGCGATCATGGCACTCTACAATTTCCTGTTCTTTTAGCTCTTAATAGATTTTGAGTTTTGTTTGCAATAATGGTTCTCCATAATTTATTGTCCATATAGCTCCTAATAAATTTTGCCTATTTGTTGGTGATCACGGCTCTCCACAATTTCCTGTTCTTTTAGCTCTTAATAAATTTTGTCTTTTTGTTGGAAATAATGGCTCTTTATAATTTATTGTCCATGTAGCTCTTAATAAATTTTATCTTTCTGTTATATTTCATAAAACTTGTACTACCATCTATTTGTTTAATCTTACTTGCGAGGTTATGTACATTTTCCGCTATCTCTCCTGTCTTCAATATGTCCCACAAGTTTCAAATTTTCCAAACCATCTTTACTCATTATATGACCTAGTAATTTCAAGTATCTCTTTCTGATGTCAAATATAATGGTCCTTTTTCTTTTCATTTTCCCTAGAAGTTTGATATTACTGACATGTTTAGTTCATAGTATACCCAGCACACATCTGCAGAATAACGTTTTTGTTGCTTGAAGTCTCTTCTTCATGGAGAAGGAGATTGAACAACATATATGTCTTATATATGAGGACTGATATTACATTAGATTTCAGTACAATTTTTCGCTTCTAACAAATGATTTTTTCTTAATACTCTGTTTAGCTTTCAGAAGGCATATTTCACCATCCAAATGCACTTCTGAATTTCAGTGTCAGACTTTCCATTCTTTGTTAAAACTCTTTGTAGATATTTAAATTATTGTATTTATTTGATTTTTCTATCTCAAATTTATAACTTTCATGTTGGACTGTTCTTTTTCTTAACAACAATGTAAATATATTAGAATATATGAAAATAAATTTGCCAGATTCTGTACATTTTTAAAAATTTTTCTCATTATTTAACAAGAAAGAGGGTTTTTAATAACAGGGTGTGCATAATTATTGAAAGAGTTGAGAATTTTAAATTTAAGTAAAGAAATATCTTATTAAAGTATGGAATTTGGTAATTCTGCAAAGAATAAAAAGAACAGTGGAACACCATTTTTAAATAATGCAGTCTGAAAAACATTTAAGTAAAATCTTAAAAGTAAATATAATAATTACTGTAATAATTCCAGTTTGAGCTCTTGGGGAAGGTGTGAAATAAAGAAACAGGGTAGTCTTAATAAGCTCAGTGGGGTAGAGTCCAAATTTTTTTTTATTTCACTCCAAGCAAAGTGATCAAGCCACTAAGGTACAACTTGTTACTGAGAGTAAAGGAGTCTCAGCAAAAAAAAATTGAGAAAGAGACATCATGATTATAAGAAACAAAGTATGATGATTGACATTACATTTAAATAAGAAAGCAAAAAAGCCAGAAGAGAGTTCTACAAACGAGAAGGGTGAGAAAAGAAACTCTTAGCTTAGAAATTATGATCAAACAGTTTCAACTGTAAAATAATAGAACAAAATGGCTAATCTAGTATTGGGTTTAAATTCATTAAGTCAAGATATTAAAGAGGAAAACTCATCAGAACAATTACCTTGAAAATATTTATAGGAAATTTACAGGTGAGAAAGTGGCTGAAGCAGAGATGCTAAGTAATGACTGGTAACACATCTTTGACATTTTTTAAAAAATATCTAAATACATAGCAGAAGCACTAAACTAAATGTAGAAGCAATATTCAATGCATGGACAAAAGATAAAGTTAAAAAATAAGAGAGATTCTGTCAAGAAAAAATTGTTTAGAACAACACAGTGAACCAACTTTTTAAGCAGACAACATAGTGGCTGATTCAATATAATTACTCTACTTCATATCAGAAAATGTTAGCCTGAGAAAGCATAATGAATCACTCTCTTGGAGGTGATTATCAGCTATAGTGAAGGAAGAAAAAAAGATTGTTTATGACAAAAAAGAGCAACTTTATTTTGGAGGTGCTGAAATTAACAAGGAACTTCTTGCCACAATTAACAACAGATTGAATATAATTTTCTATATCAGCTGTGAGTTTGACCATGTCAAACCTATCATACTTAACATACACAAGAAAATAGATGTTTGGTTGGTTGTTTCGTTTTATGGCATATCAACCTCAGAGGGTCATTTATTACCAACTAAATTTTTTATTTATTGATTGCTGGTAATACGATTTTGCTTTCAACAATTTATTGTTGTTTTTATATAAGTTTTTGTGTCTAGTAATAGTTTGAGTAAAGTATTAAAAAACAGGAAAATTTCATGAGAAACTAGGAAGAGAGTACTGGATTGCTACGTGCTGTCCGTCCTTTAATATGGCAGTGAATGCTGGACAATATCATCATGATGAAGGAAAGACTTGTGACAACTGAAATGTGGTTCTCCAGAAGGATGCTGCTAATGTCATGAATCAAACGTGAGCAATGATGAGGTCTTGGAAATGATGAAAACAAAAAGGAAATTAATACTGAGCATCAGGAAGAGACAGCTGAAGTTCCTGGGACATGCAATGAGGAAGGAGGGCTTGGAGAACCTGATACTAACAGGCCAGATAGAGGAAAAAAGAGACGGGGAAAGCAATGGATAACATATTTGAAGGACCTAATCAGGTGGATGACGGAACAAACATTGCATGGTGTAACAGGAGAAGGTGTACTCAGAGCCACCAGGGATAAGGAAATGTGGAAAGCCATGATCGCCTATGTCCTGTTTTTAAGGGCAGGGTCCCCTAGTCCTACCCTTGTTATTTAACCCATAACTGGAAGGAAGGGATGGATTAATACCTTTCCCAAGGGTACCAGTGCTTAAGTGAATGCAGATTATTCAACTGGAATTTGAACTCAGCTCACCGATTTCTCTTTCTGAGCTGATATCTACTGCACCACAATGCACAACCATCACTAAACGCTTACAGCACCTGGTATTTCCAAGTTGTCACCTATCTAAGTACTGACAAGGCTCAATGTTGCTTAACTTTGGTGATCAAGTGAGAACCAGTGCATTCAACGTGATATGGCAGTAAGCCGAAAATAGATGTATCATCATCATAGATATTGAGTTGAGAAATGATGATATTGGAAAGGCCTTTGATGGAAATTAGAAACAAGAATAGTGCTCTGAGTGGTACTGAATTAAGGTAAATAGATCTTGAGGAAGAGTCATTCATTTGTTCTACAAAAAATTCATCCTGCCACTGAAAGTGACACTGATCTCTGAAAAATAGTGTTTAAATTTCATAGCTGTGTTATATATTTCTATAGTAAAAGAAATCAACTTTGAGTGAAATTAACAATAAGCATTCTGTAATTAAAAGATCTTGGAAAATAGTTTAGACAAATGGGAAGTAATATTAATAATGTAAAGTGAGAAAGGTTAATATCCCCACTTAAACACCTAAGAGCATTTTTTATTTGAGCATGTCGTTGAATGATTTTTGTTTTTAGATCTGTAAATTTCTTTTGGCTTTGATTTTAAATGCACATCTTTTTGTGATTGTACATAATCTTTGGAATGTGCCCTATAGACTTTTTCTGCAGATGAGACTTAAAGAAAAGTTTGATAAGCTCATAAAAACAAAAAGAAGTAGATCTACACTATCAGCCATATTTATTAGTCCACCCCATTTTTTTTTATAGAAATGATGTATTTCATACTATTTTTAGTATTTATTACCAATTGAATAATTCTAAATGAAAATAGAATTATTCTTTGTTAATACTGCACAATAACATATGCATCAAATGAATTGTACTGGTGTCCAGTTTTTGTGCTCTTTTACCCATGCTAATCTCTTCTTCTTATTGGCTGACCAAAGCAAAGGCTTCCAGGCTGGCTTGTAAAATTTTGCAAGGTAATCATAACAAAAGAACCATTCTATTTTCATTTAGAATTATCCACTTGGTAATAAATATTAAAAATAGTATGAAAGACATCATTTTTTTTTTTAAACTATGGTGGCCTGGTAGTGTAATTTTCTGACTGAGAGTGAAAATTAATGGCAAATAAAAGAAACAGCTACACTTGTCAGACATTGTGGTCAAGAAGATAAAATTCGTCTTCTGCTTAGCTGTCAGTTCCAGTAACATTTGAAGAAGTTGAAGCCCATTTCTTTCTTTGTAGTTTCATAGATGATTCATGATTTAATTTTCATGAAACCTTTGGACAGTCACCTCTCAACATTGATAAATAAACACAGCATATCATATAAAAGAAGGATTAACCTTCTGAAATTCAAAGTTTTCTTCAGGTCAAAGTTCTGTTTATATTATATAAGGAAAAAGATAAAGACTGGTGTTTCTTAACAAGTTTGAATAGAAAACAATTAAAAATAGATGAATGAATTAAAAGTATTTCTAAAATCGAGTTGTTTACAAAGACTGTAGTATAAAAGAAGCCTTTAATTGACTAATAAAGATGGCAACAGATACCTTTAAAATCAATGGAATCCCAAGGAAAAGCACGTGCTTGGCAAGATACGATGTTGGCTTAGATGCAGCTGGTTTTTCATAGAAAGAAAACAGGTCTCTTGATCAATAAACCACTGCTCATATCCAAGAATCAATAATACACTAGCTTTTTGCTTTTTTTTTTTTAGAGTTTTACTGCTGAAATATGTTAAGCAAGTATCAACAAACTAGGTCGTTTTTTATGGTAATATTTTTTGCAGGATGTTATGTCATGATGATCAGTTCCATATTTGGCATTAGTTTTCTAATTCAGGAATATGCATGACATTCTCTTTCACCACTTGCAGAAATGAATACTGCAGAAGAAAGAAAAAACAGACAAACTATTTTTAGCTTGAATAATCACCTGTCTTATTAAAATATTTTCTGGAAAATAAATGTTATCAAAGAAATTGTGTTGCTCATGAGGGAAGAAATTCATTATTTCTTCTTCTGAGTTAACCAATTGCTGGGAAATAGCTGTTAACATAAATAAAAGAGGTAATTTTATATTGATCCTTTCTTTGCTATAAAAGTGCACAGAAATTTACATTCAGAACTATAATTTTGTCAGATTATTCATTGGAAAAAGGATTTCCATAGAATTCAAGTCAGTGCAAAAAATGACGTTCTCATATAGAAATCAGATTAGACACTAATATCATGTCCAAACAAAAATTATCAGTTAATTGTTACTTGCTTATAAACATGACTATTTTTAGTTTATTTAACAGTATTTAGTTAAGAAGATATATTTTGAGACATTCCCATGTGAGATGTAAGATTGCCAATAGGACAGGTGCAACTTTAATCCTGAAATAATTTATACTGTAATGCAAATTCATTTTCCTCCTTTGTAATAAATCTACGACCAACATGGCTTTGATAAAGTTGTATTTGTTCCTGTGACTGTTGAATGGGATTTAAATGACTCTTAATAAACAACTTTCTGATGGGAGCCATGAAAAAATGCTAATGATGTAAGTTCTTGCAGAATGATTCAAAGCAATTCAAAAATAGTGATAAATGTACTGAGAACAGGGTGTGTGCTTCAGCAACTGATGGCATATTTTACTGATGTCATATTCAGACCATATTCTTTGTTAACAAGTTGTAAAACCTATCATTCTTTCATAAAAATCTTTTTTTAAAATCTCAAATGAGCATGGTAGAGAATATTAAGAAATAAACACACACATTTTGGTATTATTAAAAATATAAGCATATAAAATAGAAATACAATAAAAACAATACAACATCAATTGAATCATTTTTATAAATCAGCTAATCTCATTTGAAACCTCAATGTTAGGACAAATGTGTTTCACTTCTGAATTCATGGTAAATCATGTGAAATCTATGATTTACCATTTTATATCCATAAAATAAAATAGTTTTTGTTGTAAATTAATAATTGTTTGAAAAAAGGAATATCAGTATTTACCAAAAAAACTTGCTTTTTCAGTACATTGCTCCAAAGCTTATATAATGTTAATAATACAATTATAATGTTTATCTTATCATTATCAATACTGTTTAGCTGTATCCTTTGCTTCAAATGTTAAAATGAATTGAGATTTTGACAATTTTGAGGCATTGTTTTAAAATCAAAACTAACTGCAGTTTGAATCATGAACTTGTTGTTAACTTCAACATTTTTTCTTTAGCTGCATACTCTATGTGCTTTACTATGGGCACATATGTTTTTGATTTAATTCAGTATTGTGGTTCTGCTTGCCTTGTTGCCTACCAAGGCTAGAGAACTCTATCTAATCATTTAAATAAATGATTAGATAGAGTTCTCTCATAGCTGGTGAGAGAACAGGCTTTCCTTTTAGGCTGGTTACCAACCAAGGCAAAAGAGCCTAGCTTGCTCTGCTATTTAACCCACAGTTGAGAGAAAAATGGCATTTGTAAATAAATTAATGTAATAAATTTGACTAGAATTCAAGATCAGCTCTTCAATTTCTTCTTATGCACCAGTATCCATATACCATTCACACATCATTTTAAATTAGTTGCACATTTTTCAAAGCTTGGCCTCATAGATGCTAACGCTGGTCCCAGAATTCAAAATGTTAAAAAATAAAAATGAAACAGTGGTTTGTCAAAAAACATGAAATTTGTTCAAACATTTTAAGGGCGGTCTCTTTAGATAAAGCTGATGGGTAACTGACTATCAACTGTCAAATATGATCCTTTAAAAGACAATGAAATGGAGAAACTGACTACTAGGACATGAAAACATTCAATGGATGTAAGATCATCACAACCTACTGTTTAGCATAATATAAGGTTCAAAAACATACAGGATTTCTTCAAAGGTTCTGTATGATTAAAAAATGAAAATCATTTTGATCCACATACAGTTGAGGAAGTGTTATTGTTTCTAAAGACAGAACTAATGAGTCAGTTTCAAATTTTGGTCAAGTCTGTTAGCATTCACTTTATACTAACACTCTTGGAAAAGAAATTAATGACTTTTTTTTCCCTAACCATGAGTGAAATAGTATAACACACAGCATTGTGAGGAAAACCAGTTGTAAAAAATCATCTCAAGATGTAAAATGAAATAGCTTGAAAAGTTATAAACTATATCAGGCTATCTTGGTTTAGCCCCAATGAAAATATAATGAGTCATAGATGAATTTCAGAAATGTTTGCAAGAGTTCTCAATGACTTACAACCAAGAAGAATGGATGGGTTGTTTGTTTTTGTAGATTCAGAGTGTATGTTTTTTGATTAAGTAGACTTGAAATTATCTAGATTGGTCAAAAATCAAAGATGACTGACACTTCATTTTAACCAGTAAAAAATAATAATATTTGTACATATTTCAACAGAGTAAATACTATATTCAGAAAATCTAAGTCGGTATTTTAAGTTGGTAAAATATTAAAAACTATCACATCTTTAAAATATCAAATAACAAAATAAGAATATTTCTGAAGAATTAAAGACACAAATATAAACAGAAAAAGGACAAAAAGGCAATATTGTAAAGTTAAAAACAAGTACATTACCAGGATGATTTTAAGTTGCAACTTACCTGCAAAAGAAGAAAAGAAAAAAATTTAGTTTCAAGCTACAACAATAACAATCATAATATTTTCCAAATAAAATAAACTTTTAAAATTAACATCTTGGTTATGTCATGATGTGCTTATCTTGTTACCCAAGCTATCAATTTTTTTTGTTGCTGCTGCTAGAAGTCATTAAGCAGTGTAGTTTTTGTTACTTGGTAAAGTTATGTGCTTATAATTATATGTAGTTAATCATATTCAAAATCCATATCATTCTTGAATTCATTTTTAATCATTGAGCTGAGTAAGTGGTTTTATATAGCTGACAGTATTGATATTATGGAACACCAGGTATGACATCCACATCCTTATCATCCAAAGATATTTAAGAACTTGACAAGTTTTTAGGTTTATGCTTTGCTTTTTTGGGGAATTTTATTATGATGGTCAAAACTACCCCTTGTGCAACTTATTCTATGTTCAATTTCATTGTCTTCTTTACTAAATTTAGTATGACTGATCCATACACTTCAGTCTTCATAGTATCAATGCTAATTAATTCCACAATCAGAATATTTATTATGGATTCAGTGTATGTGACATCACTAATATTTTGATTTCACAGACATTAGTTGATTTTAGTTATCTATAAAATTGATGATTAAATACATCAACGCAAATATTCAGTAACCTGTTTAATAGAATGGAAATGTTTTTTTCCTTTGAAATTACTAAAAAATGTATCCTGGGTTTTTAATGTAAAATAGTTGGCTAGTGTAAATAGCAAATAAGGATGTTTAAATTTTATCCAGTATAGTGATAAATAAAAGGAACATTTCAGTCCAAAAACCCTTTTTGGCTGATTAATATTTGGTGTATTTTATTGTAAGAATTCAGATAGACATTGAAAATCATAATTTCCAAGTCAGGATTTACAATTTGTTTAAATGATAAGTCTCTCTCTCTCTCTCTCTCTCTACATCTACATACATACATATATATATATATATTTGAGGAGCCATCAATGGTTGTACTAACTCAAAGTTACAAGTCATTGTGACTGAGGGTTTGAGCATCCTGGCCTTGTTGAAACTATTGTTCATGCTAGATAACACATTCTCTCCAAGAAACTGTAACAAAAGTCTGCTCAGCATAGTTGAAGTATAAACCATAGGTGAACTCTCTGGGTGTTGAACAAACACAAGTATGACCGAGCAAGCATCAGCAATGGGGATCAGCTAGCAGCCCCAGTTGACAAGTATCCTTGCATATGAGCAGCCAGCCAATATAATATGTATGTAACATGTTTTGGTGGCTGAAATTTCATACAAGTGGAAAGTCAACAGTCCATCAACAAGATTGAGATCAACATCCTTTAGTTATTCTTGTTCTAGTCTTTTAACACAATGGTGAATTTGTTCCTTTGTTACTTGCAGATCAGTTAAAAACAAAAAATCGTCATCAGCACTCCTGTACACAACAGCTTGTCTCTCTAAATTTTAGTGAAAAGTTACAGGGGTAAAAGAATGTATCTGAAATTTATCTCTTTCATCCACGGCTTCAGTTGAACCACCATTTGTTGTCATTTTTGCACTCTATGCCTTCTTTGGAGAGTCTTGTACTCAACATTTGTAGAGTAGTTTTTGCTTACTTCCCAATGTCATCAAACTTTTTCCGTATGCTGGAAACAAATTACAGAAGTGAACTTCATATTGTCTTCTCTACTAAATTATACATTATACTAATCCATAAACTTTAGTCTTCATAGTACCAATGAAATTTACTCATTATTAGTATCATTAGTATTGAAAAGTTGCTGCATTAATATCAACTGTCTGGATTAAATTCTAGAAAGATTGTGTTTAATGCCTCATTAGCACCTAAGTGAGTTTTATTAAAACAAGATCTGGCATAAAAGCTCTGAAGTATGCAATAACAAGTACAAGTAAGACACTTTTGCAGTGATGAATGAATGCACATGTTCAATGAAATATGTGCACTTTGAAGGGCATTATTTTGTGAAACTGCACAAGCAAACATGTCTATAGATGAAGCATATATTCATATACTTATCTTTTTGTCAAATGATTTTGAGCTTGTTGTCTAATATTACAATTTTCAGTGAGATCATCATGGATGTGAATGAGTACTTCAACAATATGTGCAGAAAATTCACTAATGGCTGTTGTAGCTCTGGAAGGGACCTCCCATCTTCTGTCAGATAAATGTTATAGAACTTTTGACTCTCGTGGCAAGAGGTTTTTCAGCAATGTCCAGTATATTGTAGAGGCAGATAAAAGCAATAAAGTTCATTCACCACCTTTAGCCAAGAGTCAACTACAGTTCTTCCAACCAGATTTAGAGAATGTCCAGTACAGGGAATAAATTTTATAAATTTTTTCTTTTCTAGAATTTTCTGTTGGACACCATTATACTTTCCAACAAATTAGAAGCATTGTCATAATTTTCATATGACGGACCCCTACATTTACTAACATCAATTTCAAGATCTTCAAAGAAGTTCAGTATCAGTTCAGCCATTCCTTCACCCATGGGATTCTTAAGTTCAATAAGTGCTAAAATTTGTTTAACTGGTATTCCATCAAGAGGAAAAATATATCTAACAATTACAGTAAGTTGATTAATATTCGAAACATCAGGTGTTGAACTGACATATATCCTAAAATACCCTAATTCTTTGATATTTCTCTCTATTTCTTTAAACACTTTTTTAGCCATTAGTGAGCTAACTTTACAGATGGTCTTAGATGGGAATGATGAATGGCCAGATACTTTATTTCCATGCTGGTTTATGTGTTTATAAAAGAATAGATCAAATTTAACAATCAGTTCCAGCAAATTGAGAAAGTTTCTATTGTTTAGAGACCCAATGGTTTCATCATCTCTAAAAGCAAATCCACATTCTGCTAACAGAAAAATCACTGTCATAGCTCACTGAAGTAAATGTTTCTAGAATTTCTATTCTATTTTGATTTGCTAATCAAGCTTTGCTGTAAGAATCGGATCCTGTTTTTTTTTTGTTAAGTAGATCAACATAGAGCTGATATGATTTCTTGAATTTTCATGGGTTTCAATATTTTGAGTATGATACTCATTATCAAATCCTGAAGAACTGTAATTTAAGAAACATTCTTAAAGAATTTACAGAAAAGTTTTGCACAAAAGACAGTAAACATTTCCTTTTGTTGGAGAATATACTAGCCATTCCTAAGGGTAGGTTTCTCCATTTTTTTCCGTGGAGAAGAATAAACTTGAGCAAGATTGAGTTTAGTTTTTGTAGGTTTTCTTCAAAATTGTGAATAGTCCATCCCAGTTTTTACATTCCAAACTGCCTTTTTCTATCCAGGATGAAATTTCTTCAATGTGGTCTATAAACATACATCATTCTTGAGAATGACATCAGTAGAAAAGCAAACACTTGCTTCTGTGCATTTAGTGGGGGAAACTAAAGCTTCTGGGTCCATGGATCTACTGGACATGGAGTTACAGACAAATATTCTTGGGTAGCACTTGTACTTGGAATTATGGATGAAAGTTCTAGGGTGCAACTGGGATTTGGATTTACACATGAAAGTTCTGAGATGCCACTGGTACTTGGAATTACTAAAAAATGTTCTTGCCACTAGTATTAAGCATTATTGACAAATGATCCTGGATGCTAAGTAGTGCATGTAAATCTTCTACATCTGCTGTTGAACTTGTTTGTTTTGAATATGTACAGAGAAATGATGTGATTAGCTTTAAATGTTTAACAATATAGTTTCGTTCTTTTTGACAATTTCTTTTACTTGCACCTCTTTCATATCTCTTACTCATTATTAGTATTGAAAAGTTGGTGCATTAATATCAACTGCCTGGATTCAATTCTAAAGAAATGGTGTTTAATGCCTTATCAGCACCTAAGTGACTTATGTAAAGGCAAGATCTGGCATGAAAGCTCTAAAGAATATAATAAAAATTACAAGTAAGAACCATTTCAGCAATGAACAAATGCCACCCACTGCATCTCTAAAAAATAGATAGATTTTTAGTAGCTTTCATAAAGCACATGCCTTAAATTTTACACACACATACACACAAAACAGGGAATAGATACACGTTTAAGGTCACAAAAACCACACAGATAAAAAAGTATTTTGGTCGTGTCAATATCACACACCTTTTTGTTTTTTCACACAAATAAACCATCTAAATATCCAACTCTTGTACACACACATATATATATATACCCACACAAGTGTGGGTATATATATATATATATATATATATATATATATATATATATATATATATACACACACACTCAATATATTTAAGTGCAATTCTTATGCATTTGCTTTCTGAAATTCCTAGATGTTTCAACTCAGAATGTTTATGACATTTATTACAGTCTACAGGGACTATTATATGAACTAATATGACCCATTAAGAGAAATATTGCAATGTTTAAAATGTCAATTCATACAGCTGCATATATATGTTATATAAGAAATATCACATCAATAGTAAAAATTATTAAAACTGGCTGATGTCCTTGGCCTCTTAAAATTGAACAGCATCCAATCAATTCTGTTAACATTAACTCATCTTAACAATATCCATTTATTCTGTCTCATGAAACATGGGGCTTTAATAAATTCACAAATCCTAACTTTGAACCAGTATTTCTAAATCTTTTTCACTTTATGCAGGAAAAACATTGGAATTCAGAAAAACAATTGTTAAATAGAATATTGGAATATGTATCTTGCTGATTTTATCTTTGCTTTTATTTCTTTCCATTTAGTACACAGGTATTATAATTCTATTCATGTTGTCAAAATCTATAAAATCATTGCTGCTCATTAAAATGCTTAACTGTTTAAAATCACTATAAATATAAATTACCAGGAAGTAATCAATCCCAGTAATTGTCTTTGTTCAGTATTTTTAATTATTTCACTTCCAAGCAAGGCAATAAAGACAGTAAGATACATAAGATAAATAAATGCAAAAAAATATGATAAAAAGAAAAACGTTAAGGATAGAGGACAATAATTTTATATTTTATCCAGTTGGTTACGATATTTAAATCATGAAAGAATAGAAACACAGTTAAGTATTACTAGTTTTTTTAAGTTAATTTTTATGTTCACATATGAGTGTGTGTGGATATATATATATATATGTGTGTGTGTGTGTGCATGTGACTTAATGGAAAACTTAAGATAGACTCATATCTTAGACAAACAGGTATATTTTAATTTTTTCTGATTCTAGCAAAGTAAGAAATAACAAGGAAGATTGTATAACACCAACATTTCTAAATGAGGAATGGCTTGCCTAGCCTGAAAATCAAATTTAAAATGTTAGGCTTTAAATATGCTATCATGCCCACCAAGCAAAACCTCACTATACATGTATGCATGTATGAATATGTGTGTGTGCGTGTGTGTGTACAAATTCAATTACAAAAAGATCTATCTGTTAAGTGTATACTACTAAAAGAAATAAGAAGAAAGCCTTTTATAAAAATGCGTATCATTCATTGAGGAAATTTCTTCAAAAACAAAATACAATGATACAAAGGAGTTTTTCTTGCCATTTCTTGTACATATTTAAATGCAGTGTGTTTTGTTGACCATCACAGACAAGAACAATTTCATAAGTTTTTATTCATGTTTTTTTAATGTTTTAACACTTTCATGATTAAGTGTGTGTATAAACTAACTGGATTTATGATTGTTTTCAAGGACGTTTTTGTTTATTGTCAATGCTATGTTGTATAAGAATAGTTTTAGTTTCATGATCAAGTGCATTGGTAAGCAAAAGCTACCCAGCTTCTCACTTGAAAATGTCTAAAGATTTAGCCAGAAACAGTTGGGACAATAAACATTACTGACAGATTCTAAACTCTCTTAGTCTCCATAAATGATAAAACTAAGAACTTTAAGAAAACTGAATAAAAACTGACAAAATTTTCTTTGTTCATTCCATTCAGTAAAACATTCATAAAAGAAGGGCTGCTTCCCAAATATTCAATAAATATGCACATACATACAAACAAACACTGTTATAGTCATGTATACATTTCAGTGTTGCCCACATAGATGCATTTGTAAATGTGCACATGCTCACATACAGTTCAAAATATATATTAAGACAGTAGAAAAATCAATATTCTTTGTTGAACATTTAGACAATACGTTCTCTTTAAAGCATGTTTCATTAAAAGCAACCAACCAGGAGATTTTAATGATTACAATCTTATTTTCATATTCATAGGTCATATTTTCTTCTTTTTTTATATAGAAATAAATGAAGACATGGAATAGGAATATATGAAATACATTTACTTAACCGAGACAGAACAAGGAAACAAAAGTAAGACCATCTATTTTCAACATTTATGATAGACTTAAGAATTAAGTAAAGGTCTTATGGTAAAGTAAGACTTTCCTGCAATGCTTGAAGCTTATTACATTATTTTGTCCTAAAACCACGCCTGGTTTTCAAGTTATCACCATTTAAATGACATAACGATGAAATTTATTAGACAGATATTTTCTAACTCTATTGAGTGCCTGTTTGCTTTTAACATAAAGCAATATTTAAGTACATACAAAAAATTATCATTTTTGATATCATTTCATGAAAATTTATTATTATTATGCAGATTTTTTGTTATAACTAGTTTTTCCCCTTTTTTACTTGAAATCCTTGTTATTTAATTAAATAGCATCAGAGCATACTAGCTAAAACATTTATAAAATGAAACAAAAAATTAAGAAAATAATCCTTCATTTTTGGCTAGTGTTTTCTCCATCTTTGTTGCTTTTTATCACAAAAATGTCTTTGATTGAAACCAAATTCATTATTATTCACAGTGATAAGTTTAAAGGTGGGAGAAAATTTACTGTAGAAAGTTGTGACAAGAAGTAATAATACAACTGAGGAAAAATAATAATGAGAATTGTTATGAAGATGAATTTCTTGTGTCTTTTATCAGTCAAGTGGTAGTTGTTTATCATGCATACTAAGAATTACCCTTCCCCAACTGCTTGGGTATTTATGTAGTCTATGACTAAGCTATGTTAATTAAGCAGTAAGTTACATATCACTACAAGAACAGTTCATTCTAGAATTCAAGTAATTTAGGTAAAAATAATATGTGAAATAATGACAAGCCTTTGTCTCAGAAACTCAAAAAACAAACATTACTCCTACTCAGATCTCAACAATACATCACAGAATGAAGCTTGACTAAAAAAGAGATGAATGCATGAAAACTGAAAATTAAACAGTGTCCTATCTTAAAAGCATTGACAGCCTAAAGGAAGGTCTTGTCTCAGAATGATAAACACCTGAGTGATGTTGGTACACTTAATCTGCAGTTACTTTTTTTGTTTTAAATCCTCACAATTTAACAGGCAACAAATAGACTAGCTAAAGACATAAGAACCAACAAAATGTAATTAGACATTTCACTTGAATAATGAAAATGCTTAATCTTGGAAAATGACGAACTTGATAATGTAGTACATTGTATGGTCTCTGGTTTTCTTGTCTTTAGTTTTAATTCAACCTGTTTAAAGATTTTTTGATGTGAAGTGAATAGCTTGCCTTTTAGATTAGTCTGTTATTGCTAGATGTCTCTTGCTAAGTAATTGTTCACTTCCAGCTTGTGTTGTCAATATTTTTTATCTCTGCTAATGCATTACCATTACACCTGTAATGCTATACCACAAATGCAAATGTTAACAATGTTAACTTTTAAAAAAAATAACAAAACAGCTACTGATAAAAGAATTAAAGATGTCTTAATTCACAGACCTTGCCATTAAGATAAGAAAAGTCAACAAGAGTTATTTCCCTTCATTAAGCCAGTCAACAATCCAGTATGTCATCTTTTAAAAATCAAGAATATCCTTACATTATCTTTTCTCAATTAAATCTCACTTTATACTGACTGTTTATATGGAGCCCTACACCAAACAATCTAATGTAATTATTTCCCAAAATGAGAAACTAAAGCAAATTACTCTGCGATTGAGAATTCATATAGAAATTATATAGTACCACCAAAATCACTGATAGAGGAAGAACTGAAATTAATTCTGTGAGCTCAAAATCGGTTGAGAAAACTTTTAATCTTTGCTTAGTGGCTTATTGGTCAACATGGATAAAATGTTCCACACCCACCTTTAAATAGAACATTAAAGACTTTAAGATGAGAAATTTCAGGTGTGGATGAGTGAAACCAGCATTGATTAACTATTTCTATCACTTGTCATGGCAATTTCATGATTCAGGAATTTTTGGGTGGGCTTCATTCCACTTTGCATGGCCACACAAATCAAAGTGCTTAAGTAGAATCCAATAATGGTTGCAAACCACAGCAAGTTGCTTATTCAAAATGAATGCTCAGTTTCAAAGAGAAGCTCAGTAGTTAGAGCAGCACAACTAGGAAAGCACAAATTTTCTCAGACTATAATGGAGTTTCTAAGTGCAGACAAGCAGATTTGATATCACTCATTGACCAAAAGAGTACTAGTAAAAGATTGGTATATTAATGCAGACAATAGTACAATAATTTTTTACTGTTCTATTGTCTGCATTAATATAACAATCTTATTTTTTTATAACCAACATAATACAATAAAACAATCATAATAAATATGAGTTTGTCACATTTATATCATTTCTGTTTATGAAGGTATTTAGAAGTTATATAGTTTTATAGAAAATTAAAATCATAGCTTTATAAATATTTTTGTAATTTAAACATTTTGAACAAGAACCAAACATATTATATATTGGGTTGTTACAAAAATAAAAGTGACTCAAAGTGTTGTGTTTTGAACAATCATTTTTAACATAGTATTCATGGTATATAATAAGTGAATTTTGATGTTTGTAATAATTAGTGTGTGCTCTTTGATAATTTTTAACTGATTTTCATACAGAAATATTCTTTAATTATGAACATGACAAAAAAATGATCTTTAACTTTCCTTGCATGAGTTCAAACTTGGGCACAGTGCCTCCCAAACTTCTATTGATATCAACAGAGCATGGGAGATAGTTTCACATGCGATTGAAAGTTACGGAGTTGGTTCCAGAATTTCTGTACTGGGATGAAATCCTTGAAGATAAAAAAGGGAGAGGATGGTCATGCAGTATTGCAAAACCTATGCCAAAGTCTAAGAGAAACGTCTTAGATGCTTGGTGTGAGCACTGCAACAGTCTCACACCATTTTAAATGCTAAAACTGTTACCAGAGATAGAATCAGCTTTGAAAGATTTTGTTGCATCACAGCCAATATCTTTTTATCAATGAGGAATAAATAATCTTGTTGATCAATAGCAGATGTACATAGATGCCCAAGGCTCATATTTTGACTAATTTCAAAATTTTTACAACTAATTTTTTAATAATAAAATTGCTTCTGAAATTCGGTATTATTTTTTCTAACAACCTAACACTTGAAACATAATGACATAAAGTAAAACATTCTTTTCCTTGTTTTACTTATTGCAAACTTTGTCATTCTGGTATCATTTAATTTTATGAAACTATATAAAAGTTATGGCATACAGAAAATTGAAATCATTGCTTTGTGAAAGCTTGATGAGCCCTAAGCTGCAGCCTATACTAGTCAAAAAGATAATCTTGTCCTGAGAATAAAAGCTATTATAAAACTACTACTGAGAATTCTAAAATGTCATCATTAAAAAAGCTTACCTTGACTAAAATGTAATCAAAGAAAATTTTCAAATTCACCAAACTTTTACCTGAAATATATATATATATATATATATATATGTGTGTGTGTGTGTGTGTGTGTGTGTGTGTGGTGAAATGGGTTAATTGTTGTTTCTTTATATTTTTCATTTGGGCATGCATGCTGTTTGTTTTGATTTTGTCAACTGCCAAGTATATTAGGGTCAGCTGGTCATTGTATGTAAAAAAAACACCATGACACAATTCACTTATCCAGAAATCTGGAAACAGAATGATGTACTACTTGTTATTCCTTCTAGAAGCTTCAATATAAACATTTTATAGTGTTTGGACATCAATCTGATGAAAGAGCAGAGGATTCATGAAGAGTTAACGCAATGGTGTTTGAAGTGATTAGCAGTGATGCCAATGTTATGCACCCATTCATCTTCCAATAGCACCTCAAACTCAACATAAATACCCACATCAAGTACCTTAAGGAAGCAGTGCTGCCCTGGGTCAAGAGAATGGCTGCTGGAAAACCCTATATCTGGCAACATGACTTTGCACCTTGCAACACAAGCAGGAAAACCTAGTCATTTCTGCAACAACTTACATCTAGACACCTACCTCCTCAGACTGCAACCCCTTGATTATTATGTGTGAGGTGTAGTTCAATGTGAGTCCAATAAAACTCTGTCTAAAATCATAAGATAAACTATAGACAATGATTATGGCAGCATGCATCAATTTATACAAGGAAACTCTCCAGAAGAGATTCAAGAGTTTCCAAAGTTCTCTGGAGGCCATGTTGGAAGCCAATGGCAATTTTATTGAATAAATTTATTTTTCAATATTTGAAGATTTTGTTAAATATATCTGTTAAAATGAGATGTTTGTGTTAGGCTCATATTTCTGTAACTTAGAAAACAATTTATCTACCACATCCTATATATATATATATATATATTACAAAAACATAAACATATAGAAATGGTAATAGAGAGATCAGATGTCTCCTTACAGTAAACATTCAACATTCATCATTCACCATACAGCTATTATTTCTGTTGGTTAAAATTTTTAAAAGCTTTCTCTTAAAACTGTTTTTCAAAAAAATAGGTTTCTCAAGTACAAGTTACTTCTGATTTTCATACTGATGATGGTTTCCTACCTAATCTTTAGCTTTTGATACTGTGGAAATTTAACATCTTGATTTCATCATTACTTTCATTTCTAGTTACATGTGTTATCCATTTTATTTGTTGCCTATGCTGGAAATCTTCTAATGATGTGTTTTTTGTTATTCAGCAATCCTCTTTTGGATTTTGTAGCATCGGTCTATTCAATCTGATAAAGCAATGTCTTCCTTAATACCAAAGAATTCATTTGCTTGCAGCCATTTTTAATCATTGTTCTTTAAAAAATATTTTATCTAAGATAACAAAGATTAGGTTTCATCAAGAAAAGCACTTGACCATCATATTTTTGAAAGGTAATGTTTTTAACAAATGAAAATTTTCTAAATTACAGTGCTCAATATCAAATAAT
The DNA here is from genome assembly GCA_037127315.1 of Ascarosepion bandense. Taxonomy (NCBI): domain Eukaryota; kingdom Metazoa; phylum Mollusca; class Cephalopoda; order Sepiida; family Sepiidae; genus Ascarosepion; species Ascarosepion bandense. Next base: position 4,483,554 of record JBBBDQ010001317.1, read on the forward strand.
AGAGCATTAATATTGCTAAATAAAATTAAATGTTCACTGACCTAGTCATTATAAGATAACATAGATTTTCTTCCATATGATTAAAGTCATTAGTGGTTTATGGAAATTATTGTATTCTAAGTATGGATTCCAAAACAAGCATTTAATGTGAAAAAATAAGTTTCTTTTTAAGATTACATCAGGTATGCAATTAAAACCTGCATCTTAAGCTTAGCTCTCAACTTTCTTTTTAACTATTCTAAATACTTTATTATAACATTTTCCATGGTAATTTATCCTCATATCATGTTGAATCACTAAAATTATGCAATGTGAAGCCTGGTTAGTACCTAGATGAGTTACCACTTGGGTATCCAAGAGGCTCTAAGTTTGCATGTGTGAGTGGTGTAATAAATAATGGCTCCAAATGACAAATTGTAGAGCCAAGTTCAAATTCCAGTTGTGTTCAGCAAATTCACTCAGATGCAAATATTCTTTGGAAAGGTGGAATCCACCTTTTTCCACATCTATGAGTTAAATGGTAAAACCTGTATCTCAAAATCATTCTTCTTCTATGTGCCTTGTCCCTTCAGGACGTAGGCGATTATGGCTTTCCACGTTTCCCTATCCCTGGTGGCTCTGAGCACACCTTCTCCTGTTACATCATGCAATCCTCATTCCGTCATCCACCTGATTAGGTCCTTCAAATATGTTATCCGTTGCTTTCCCCTGTCTCTTTTTCTCTCTATCTGGCCTGTTAGTATCAGATTCTCCAAGTCCTCCTTCCTCATTGCATGTCCCAGGAACTTCAGCTGTCTCTTCCTGATGCTCAGTATTAATTTCCTTTTTGTTTCCATCATTTTTAAGACCTCAATATTGCTCACATGCTTGATCCATGATATTAGCAGCATCCTTCTGTAGAACCACATTTCAATTGTTTCAAGTTTTTAAAATAATTATTATTTTCCAAAAATTCTTAATACAATATTTACGAGCAGAAAATCCCCAAGAGCTTTTATCTGGAAATCATTATTATCTAAAAAGTTTTCTTGCAAAAATAACAAAGGGAGAAAGAATCTAAAAATATTTAACAGCTTTGAATAACCTAGAAATATTGATAACTCATAAAAACAGATCACTCTAAGTAACTTCTACTGATATGAAATATTACTAATAACCTGATCAAGGAAAGAGTGCTAAACTGCCATGTAATATCGGTCCATCTACATATTCTGCGAATGCTGGACAATCTTTTCACAGATAAAGATGAGACATGAGATAACAGAGCTGCCTAACAAAAACTAAACAAAGTATTAAAAAAAGTTTTATTAGAAACAATGAAAAGTGTATTGAATTGCTATGTTATATCAATCTTCTCATATAGTAGTGAATGCTGAACAATTTCCTCACAGAAGAAGAGGAGGCTTAAAACAACAGAGATATATATAGAATGTTGAGAATGATATTGATGGAACATGTGAGCAACAAGGAACTTTTTAAAAAATGGAAACCAGAAAGACACTATTGAAATTTCTAGAACACACTGAAGAAAGATAGAAAACATGACACTCATTCAATATCCAAAAAGCAAATAGGTTAGAGGGAAACAGCATGTAACCTACCTAATGAGCTTGTATAAATGAATGGCAGATCAAGTTTTGGGGAAGGATAGTAAAAAAAAAATATTGGTAAGAGTTAAAAAACATAAATTGTGAAGAACCATGATTGCCTAAGTCTTAAAGGGACATGTTATATAAAAGAAATATATCTATGCCTCTTTCTTATTAATTATCAAGTAGCAAATTAATTTCTAAGTTATGTCTTTTAGTTTTATTTATTAAATCTCATTTAATAATAATTAGTTGGTTCTGATTTTTTATTCTAGTGTAAGCTGAAAAAAGGACAAATGAAATTTTGTTTTTCACCATTCCTATAAATGGAGAGAGACCATTTCTTTCTGGAAAAAACAGCATTCAAAATGATGAAAACAACAATCATTAGCACAAGAGTTCTCAGGCGATGCCTGGTATGAGGTGAGAATGAAGGAGCATCAGACTGATTTCAACTCACAAATTGTGCAAATTAGACTGCAAGATCAGATTATTTACCACTGTATCAGTTTGAAATGTCTGGTCAATGTCTGAGGATTTACAAAAATAATCTTAAAAGACCCTAAGTAGAATATTCACATGCAAAGATAAATGTATATATTTGTTTTTGTTAAATAATGACTAATTATTTAATTATTAATGTTTTTATTTATCCTGATTTAATTGTAAGTATTAAACATTATTCAAAAACTTTATTCTTGTATGGCAAAAAATAATTTTCTTATTTTTAGTCATTAATACAGACAAGAAATGATTTCAGCAGATACACAAAAATAGAAAGGGGTGTCTCCGCACCTTCTCCTAAGTAACCCCTGCACAATAGTGGCAGTGGAGTGTCTTGCTTGGGGTGAAATGATTTAAAAAAATAACAAAGATGTGTCTTCTCACCAGATCTATTTAAATTATACATCGAGGCAATTCTCAAATAACTACAAGTACTGCCAAGATTTGTTATCAACAGCCACAATCTTAACACAGATGATAGTGCTGATAGTAGACATGGAAAGGAAACTACAAGATCTTCTAACGAAGATAGCTAAAGAAAGTGAAAAAAAAGACAAAACATAAAATACAAGAAAACTGAATGCATGGTCGTCAGTACAAAGAGGAAACCAAAATGTGAACTTCAAGTTGAGGATACTGAAACCATGCAGGTACAGAAATTCAAATACCTAATAAGCATTTTTAACAGAGGACACAAAATGAAACATTGAAATGCACATATATAGATTTACCATCTGCACGTGTATTGAATACTGGTTGGGTGCCCCTGCTACTCTCTCCGGGCTTCTTGACAAAATACAGCGGAGAATCTGTAACGTAATCGATACTGACTTGGCAGACCGGCTGCAACCACTCTCCCACTGGCATGACATGGCTTCCCTGTGCCTCTTCTATAAATACTTTCACGGCTTCTGCTCCAATGAACTTAGATCATTGGTGCCGCCTAGGTACGAATTTACACGAGATACTAGATTAGCAACTAGGTCCCACCCTTTTACAGTAAAACTGATAAGATGTAACCGTAATTTCTACTCCAACAGCTTCTTTTCTCGCGCTTCCCGCCTGTGGAATTCCCTTCCACCTGTCTGCTTTCCCGAAAGCTACAATCTCCAGGAGTTTAAATGTAAGATCAACAGACACCTCCTATCACACTAACTTGCATCTATTCTCCCAACACTCTCATCATCTACCCAACCCTCATTCTCGGTATCCTTACCCATCTATCACTCTCCTTCTGACATTTCCTATGTCTAACCATCCTTTCTCACCACTTTCCCCTCTATGTAGCCCCCTGTACAATAGTGGCAGTGGAATGCCTTGCTTGGGGTGAAATGATTATATAAAAAAAAACAAGAAAAACAGTATATAGACATGGCCATAGATGCGTTCCCAAGGCTGAGTAGAGTATTGCGAGACAGGAAGATTTCATTGAAAACACAGAAAAGAGTACTGGATTGTTACATGATATCTCTCCTGTATGGCAGTGAATGCTAGATAATCTGTTCAAGGATGAAAGAAAGACTGGAAGCAACAGAAATTTTGTTCTACAAAAAAATATTCAGAATACCATGGACCAAACATGTAAGCAAAGACAAGGTTTTGGAGAAAATGCAAATGAAACAAAAACTTGTTTTTGGCATCAGGAAGAGATAGCTGAGGTTTCTGGGACATGTAATGAGGAAAGAGGGCTTGAAGAATCTAATACTCACAGGGCAGATAGAAGGAAAGATAGATAGGGGAAAGCAGTGTGTTACATACTTGATGAGCTTGAGCAAATAAATGGCAGAATGGGGATTGGGAGAGATGCCAAGAGGAGAAATGTTAAGAGTGACAAGAAACAGGGGTAAGTGAAAGTCCATGATTGCTTATGTCCTAAAGGGATATGGCACAAACAGAAAAAGAGAAAGTATATTGAATTAGATTATCAGCATAATCAGACCCTTCTAACCATATAATGCATGCTCAGAAAGAGAATAAACTCACAGAGTATATGAGTATTACTATCTGACTCAATTTTTCAATGAAAAAGTAATTCTATTGAAATTAGATATCTGGTGACACTTATTAGTCATTTCAATGTCAAGTCTTTGCAAAATGGCTTTGCTGGAATTGAGGTAGACCTGCCTTCACCTGGGTTACATTGGTTTATTCAAACACATAGTCATTAAAAACCAACCAACTGTGCCTTTCACAGGCTTAGTGGACACTCACAGTAATTGACATCAGTCAAGTGAAACAAATGTGGGTAAGATGTGCAGGCATTGCATCCTGTGCCTGGATTTTTGCCAACTTCTAGTGTAAGCAGAATTCCATTTGTGCACTGGCAATTATATCTTCCAATTAACTCTGTATCTAACCAGTAGTATCCAAGTCTCAGAATGAAATAGAAAGATGGAGCCAGGAGTCTCAAGTGAGAAGGGCACATGAACTGAGAAGGAAGATGATTAGTGATAATTATTCGGATAATGCACAATCATGCTTTCTCTGTTTTTAGTGACTTGAATATTAAAAGGGAAAATGTTAAGTTTTCTAAGTTGTATGTTTGTGAAATTTCAAATAATTACATTTTGAAGCTTTTCTTCCATCTTCTATTTTATTTTCAATGATATTTTGGAATAGAATTTCCCAAAATCATGTAGAATTTCCCACTAAAAAATATCAAGCAGTTTTTAATCTTATAATTATTACTTATTGTAATAAACTAAATTCTATTTGCACTCTAACTGAGAAAATGTCTGTATACTATAATTTTTAAGGGTAAAAATTAAGAATAATTTACAGAAATTTTAACTGATACAATTTTTTCTTCACCCAGAGTTTTATTTTGTAGTGAATGACCTTATTACTGTTAACAAAATTGTGTAATGGAATTGAGACATAACTACTTTAATTATTATTCTATATTTACGGTATATAAAAAATATACTGTATTCATGTTTGAACTTGTAAAAAAAATAAGTTTCTCTACAAGAAAATAAAATCTACATATTACAACAAAAAAGAGAAAAATATTAAATTCAAAACCAAAGCTTAACTGATGAAATGCTACAAGAAAATATTGTGGATGTGACAAATGATGAGGCCGTAGAAAAATCCACAGAGCAATTAGACCTGGTGATGATCTAAACTTATTTAGAAATGGAACTTTGTCTGTGTGTGTGTGTCTCCATTACCAATAGACTCCAAAATGGTTGAACCGAATTTCTTGAAAATTTACACAGTTGTACTATAAGCATCTGCAAGTGTTCTTAGCTAGGTTTTGTGTTGAGGTACCCCCGATACATATTGAAAATCGAAAATAAAAAAAAATCGAGTTATAGAAGGAGTGGTTCGATTTTAATCAAATTTGATACACTCATAGACAAAGACATAAGAAATGACATTCAGAAGTTTCAAGGTTGCAGTTCTTACAATAGTGCAGAAAATCAATAATATATATATAAAAGGTAAGATATTTGTGTGTGTGTCTGTTTATCTACCTGTATGTCTGTATTTTTTCAGCCGTTTTATTTTAGTTTTTGCTTCAGGTTTGGTTCTAAGTCGGTATAATTGTAGTTCTTAGTTTCAACCATGATACCATTTACTCAGAGGACTTACTTAGCCTTCAAAATTCAGTTTATGATGAAAAAAACTAATTTGATACCGATAACAGGAAATCAAAATTTGACTTACATCCATTCATTTTTCTTTCAGTCTACAGTTTTGCTTTAACTGGAAACAACTATTGCTTTTTAGTCTTTCATGCCAACGTCCAAAGAGTCTGAGCTCCAGGACCATAGATTAGTTTTAAAGCTTTCATTACACCTGAGCAATGCTGGGCTATACTGCTAGTTTACTCATATTTGTATAAAAAAAGAAATGTAAAATATTATGGCCACATCTTCTGCTCATCAGGTCAAACAAAATCCATCTTTCAAACAACAGTTCCAGGATGCAACAGGTGAGGAAAGATGTCGGGATAACAACCAGGAATGAGTCAGCCTGGGCCTAGCAGTGAAGTAGGTCAGACAGGTATGAAGAAGAGTGGTGGCCATGTTTTCTTTGGAGTCCCTCATACCTCAACCAGGGTCAAAAGATAAGTTAAATAGTTGTAGAGATGATATTGTCACTTATTCTAGTGACAGTGTGTTTTAAGAAAAATATATACATTTTTTATTTATATCCCTTTCTATTCAAACTTAGTTTTTCAGCTCACAATGTTTCAGCTGTTCTACACTCTTGCTTTCATCAAAGTTTTTCATACTTGGTAACATTCTCAGAAATACTGAACTAGACAAAAGCAAATAAACTAGTGAATATCAACTGATTAAAGATATCCACAAAGCATGGAAATCAAAATAATCTACCTATATATTGAATAAAGGATTCAAATATCTGAAGAAAACAGGAGGGTATAAGGGTTAAAATAACTGCAAATCTAACAAGATATGTATAGAGGTACAAGTAAAAAAGCATATAATGATAATTTCCCATCTAAAAAATTCCCCTATATAAATATATTTTTAAATCAGTTTTACCCCAAGCAAGGCAATGAAGACCCTAAAGTACAAGGGTTACTGGGCGTGGAAGAATTAGAAACAGAAATGTTACTAATGAGCAGGAAAAAAAGTAATCTAGAGGACACTAAATAATGATTAAAGTTGTATTTAAATTTTTTCAAATTAAAGTTGGATGGAAATATATTTTGTTATCTGAAATATAAACTTAAAGGCAAGATGTTTTGATATGATGCAAATGAGTTTATTTATAACTGTTAAGATTTTTCATATATTTTGTTTGTATCATTGTTATGGGGAAACACACCTATTCCTCAGATAATGAACTCTCCCACCTATATTAACAAGAAGTTCTTGAAAAGTTCTTGGGAAGTTCATAGGATTTCTTTAGAGTTCTATTGGAGTTCAGTAAAACTACTAGGCTGTTGATATTAGTCAGCAGTAAGCCAAATACTAAAGAGTCAGTTTTCAGTGGAAGATTACCAAGTTTCTAACATTTTTGGTGTGTTAAGTCGCTTAGCAACCGACATAGCACAATTATTACCTTCAGTGCAAAATCTACTCCACAACCATCATAAAACTTAATATTATATCAAAAATCTTAACTCAACCATCTTACCAAACTCATATTAGAATAAAACCTGCACTAAATCCTATTTTTATTTATTCATTATCAAAAAATTTACTGTATTTCTCTAGTTTGTTATTCTCTTAAGACAGATATTTATTTGCATTATTTACTAACAGACTAATATACTCCACTTTTTCAAGGTCATCAAAATATTTAAGGTGTCTCACCCTTTAACTTTCTTCAGGTGTTTATCAACCCATAATAGTCTAAAGTGTTAAAGTGTTACTTCATTAATTTCCTAATTGTGAGATTAGTCTCAAGGCCAGTTATTATACACTTGGATTGTAAAGTATACATGGAAACAGGGAGAGTAATAACTAACCAGATCCCAAGATATGGACTGTGGAATAAAAGCAGTCTATACCCATGGATTTAGTTCAAAACTCCCAAAAGGTTATCTAGATCAATGGACAGCTTAAGAAAGCCAGATGACACGAGAGTCAAAATATTGGAATAAAACAACAAAGACAAGGATATTAGGCTCATCTCAGATAATCTTTTTCTCCTGTGTACCTTTAAGACATGGCTAATCATGGCTTTCCACAATTCCCTTCTCTTTTATAACTCTTAGTAAGCTTTTTTTGCTATCTCTTCTGATCATTGTTCTGACAACAATTTGCACAAGCTCATTAAGAAGGTTACTCACTGCTTTACCTTGAATATGAATCTTGCCTTGAATATGCCCTGTGAGTGTCAAATTTTCCAAGCCATCTTTCCTCATAATCTAACCTAGAAATTTAAATTTTCTCTTTTTAGTTATATGTATCAGTGTTATTTTTGTTTCTATTTTCCTTAAAACTTTGTTATTTCTCACATTTCCAGTTCATGGTATTTTCTGTAAAACCATATATCTCTTTCTTTAAATGTCTTTTTCATTGGCTACGTGATTTTCTAGCATTACCTGTCATATAAGAGGACTGATATAATAGTTCAGTAATCTTCATTGTTTCTAATGGAATTTTCCTGTTTCTCAATTCTTTGCTTGGCTTTTGGAAGTCATATTTCATTATCCAAATATACCTACAGCTCAGTAAAGAGAGAATAAAAAATAATTAAAAATCTTAGGAGTAATGTTTTACATTTAAACAAGCCATGTCTATGCCATTATAATCTTTTATGAAATTTGTTTATGTATATGATAAAATGTTGTCATGAAAAAATATTCAGAAAATTTACTTCATGCATGAAAATGTATTTTTCAATCCATGTGGAGATTTTAAAAAAAGTGGATTTGTTGGAAACATGTTTGTGTCCACAATGATTTAACACATTGAACAAATGTTGATAATACTTAACCAATTAATTATATAGCCTGTCATAATGAAATTAGTAATTTACTTAATTAAGGTTTCAGGTGACATAAGATTAAAGGCAATCCCCCAAATTTCATAATTAAATTCACTAGATGTGTTGGCAATCTTTATATGATTCTGCTGGAATTTTAATAAGTGGGGCTTTAATTATCACTTCTTGAGTTTGAAACATTATGATTTTATGTTGGATACTGATTAATGTCTTTTCATCATTGACTTGAGCCTTTTTCTCTTCATGTCAATTTGATCATTGTCCAGTGTAATAACATTTAGTCAACATGAACTGAAGCTAATTCCAATTAACTTAATTTAAAAATGAAAATTTCTGTTAAATTGCATTTTCTCTGTTAATCAGGAAATCTAAATTCCATATTTCAAGCAAGGAAGAGTTGAGGCCTTTGACCAAAATTTTAACCCTGACCTTCAATAACAAAACACATACAAGTACCTGTCCTAGATTTTAGTTATTCCATTACTGTTTTTTTTTATATATTTATAAATTGCATATCAATCAATTTAGAAACAACAGTAAACAAAAGCTGTTTAGCTAGTTTTTCATAAAGCATCAGCTGTTTTTTATGAAGTCTTCATGGTTTATAATAACACTTGCAGAACATCTCCATAGCTTATATGTTATATGAATTTTACAAACATATATTACTGAGGAACTATTCTTATTTTCAAATATTAGTCCATCAGTACTGACCTTCACAGTTTAGACTTGCCATGCCATACATATTGTAGCAAACCACACTCATTCTCTTCATACTCTTTTGCTGAGATGTAAGTTCTACTTGGGAAGCTTCTTCCCACAGTATAGTACCTTACAAAACTGACTCGCAAGAGAATATTTCCCTGATCACTAGAATCTGAACCTAGTCAAGTTTGAGAATAACTATTATTTTCAATGCATATTCATATAAGAAATGTATCTTACTCTGTAATCCTCTACCTTAAATGTCCCTCAGGTCTTGTACAGGGTAAATATCATAAAAATTAGAAATCTATTTTAAATACTAAGATGAAAACAATGATATGTTGCTAGATATATTTTTTTAGTCTTTATTGACAGAAAACAGTACTTAACTTGGGTTAACAGCAAATATATTAAAAGTATTTCATAACAAAAAAACAAAAATTCTCAAGTTCACTCTCACAACAGGCCTCAAGTGGAATGTCTATATAGAATCCATAGCTAAATCCACTGCTAAAAAAGTTGGTTTACTGGCTAAAACAGTCCTGCACATTTACAAAACTACCATCCACCCATGCATTGAATACTGCTGCCATATCTGGTCGGGTGCTCCTGCTATCCACCTGGGGGTCCTTGACAAAGTTCAATGGAGAATCTGCATTGTGATCAATCCTGACTTGGCAGCTCTGATACATTCACTTTCCCACTGGCACAGTGTAGCTTCCTCGTGTCTCTTCTACAAGTACTTTCACAGCTTCTGCTCTGGTGAACTTAGCTCACTTCTACTCCCTATATACAAATTTACTCATGCAACAAAATTAGCAACTAGGTCCCATCTTTTTACTGGGTAACCAATAAGATGTAAATGCAAATTCTACTCCATCAGCTTCTTTTCTCACACATCCCACCTGTGAAATTCCCTTCCATTTACTTGCTTCCCTGACAGCTACAATCTCCAGGAAGTTAAATGTAAAGTCAGTAGTCATCTCTTATCTCACCAACGTGCATCCTCTCTCTCCTACTCTCCTCTCATTTCTGCAGTATTCTCATCCCCCCGCTAACCGCTTACTAAGACACCCTGTATTCAGTCACTTATTCTCATAATTTTCCTCCTATGTAAACCGCTGCACAACAGTGGCAGTATAATGCCTTGCTTGGGGTGATCATAAAAAACAAATTTATAAATTATAAAAAATGAATATGTATATATATATATATATATATATATATATCTTATCATCAAATGATAATGCCAAACTATAATAATGATTAAAAGCAACTAAACCAATTTTTTTGTACCTTCTCATTAGAGCAAAAATGGAGGCAAGATAGTGCATGATAAGGTACTGTCATAAAAAATATTCAGTAAACTAAAAAAAGTTAGTGTAATTTTTTCAGTCATTGTGCATATCAAGACTAATACAATATGCAAAAAAAAAGATAATGTTTTAATTGCTGTGCACATTTATGCCTTTGATTTTCCCTCTGATGTGTTTAAAAATGTATTAGTAAGATGACCTCAGCCACATCATCAATTATGTTGTTCTGGGATCCTTTTGAGTTTTCAGTTTATCCTACGTCAGAGTTCTTAACTCAGGTTACCCTGATGGTGGTGTGAAAATATCAATTACAGAATGAAAATAGATTTTGAAGAAATCTTGGAATCCTAAAATACTATAAATCAGTTTCCTCCAATAAAATTTGCCATTGGGCACTCTACCCACATCATGGAAGAATCCCAAATTCTAGTTTCTCTAATTCAAAAATAGAGGGGCTGAGATTGATCAGCAATAGATAAGTTTCTTCAATCTAAAATAAAAAAAAAAAGAAAACACACGCACACACACACCTACACACACAAAACACATGCTTACCAAGACACACAGTCACAAATATGCTCTCTTCTACAAAGAAAATCATCTAAAAGAAAAAAAGATCAATATACTAACTTAACCCATAATACATTTTTGTTATGAATTCCTTTTAATACGTCTGCTTTTATTGCTCTAATTAAATTTTAGTACTAGCAAATAATATAGTTATAATATATTAGAACAAAAGTAGGTACATTTATATGCAAAAATATGTTATTATATAACTTCTCAGAAAATAACATTCTTCAATATAAAGTAATAGATATTAATAAGATAAAAAGCATTTAGAGAAGGTAGATGCAAACAACACTGCTCCAAAGGAAATTAGGCACAGTAAAAAAAAACGAGTGGATGTCTGAAGAGATTCTAGACATGATGCAAAAGAGACAGAAAATGATACCAAGATATGGAATGGAGTACAGGCAACTACACAAGGAAATAAGAAGAAAATGCAGACAGGCTAAAGAGGAATGGCTCAATGACAAATCTGCAGAAGTAGAGAGATTGGGTACGAATAATAAAGCAGACATGCATAAAGAAATAAAAGAACTGACAGGACAAAAAACCTGCTCTTCAACAGGATGTATAACATCCAAGGATGGAACAATCATATTAGAGAAAGAGGAAATACTCCAACGATGGGAAGAATATATAAAACATCTTTTCCAGGACAAGAGAGAGCAGCCAATAATATGCAAAGATAAAAATGGACCGGAAATATTAAAATGCGAAGTGGAATCTGCAATAGCCAAACTGAATAGAAACAAAGCAGCTGGACTAGATGGCATAATCATAGAGCTGCTGATAGCCCTGGAAGAATTTGGTACAGAGAAAATTACAGAAATAATAAATGAAATTGAAAGTGATGTCATACCAGATGACCTCAGGAAGTCGATTTTCATAGCACTATCTCTGAAGCCAGGAGCAAACGAGTGCGAACTCCACAGAACCATCAGTTTAATGAGCCATATAACAAAACTGATCGCCCAAATCCTGATGAATAGAGCGAGAAGCAGAATCAGGCCAGAGATAGGACAAGAACAGTGTGATTTTGTCAAAGACACTGGAACTAGGAATGCTATATTTATGATTAGGATGCTCTCTGAAAGGGCAATACAAGTGAAGAAGGACTTATACCTGTGCTTTATTGATTATGCGAAGGCGTTTGACAAAATACGCCAGAAAGAATTGATGGAGATGCTTGGCAGCCTTGACATATTTGGGAAAGACTTGAGAGTAATCAAGAATCTTTACTGGCAGCAAACCACTTGTATATAAAAAGGTAATGAATTCAGCAGATATACAAAGATAGAAAGGAGTGTAAGACAAGGATCTGTCTTTTCACCAGATCTGTTCAGCTTGTATAGTGAGAATATTTTGAGGACCCTAGAAGTTATGCCCGGATTTGTCATCGGAGGCCACAATTTAAACAACCTAAGGTATGCAGATGATACAGTGCTGATAGCGGACACAGAAATGAAGCTACAAGACCTCCTACTGATGGTAGCTGAAGAGAGTGATAAGAAAGGACTACAAATAAACTGCACGAAAACCAAATGCATGAGCATCAGTAAAAAGAGCAGCCCAATATGCCAAATACAGGTCAGAGATACTAGAATCAAGCAGGTACAAAAATTTAAATACCTGGAAAGTGTTCTAACAGATGATGGAAAGTATGACACAGGGATCCAAAGGCAAATTGGCATGGCAAAGGAAGCATTCCAGAAATTGAGTAAAGTATTAAGAAACATGACAATTTCTCTTGAAACAAGGCAGAGAGTACTGGATTGCTGCGTGTTGTCAGTTCTTCAATATGGCAGTGAATACTGCACAATATCATCAATGATGAAGAAAAAACTGGAGGTAACTGAAATGTGTTTGTACAGAAGGATGCTGTGAATATCATGGATTGAGCATGTGAGCAATGATGAGGTCCTAGAAATGATGGAAACAAAAAGGAAACTAATACTTAGCTTCAGAAAGAGACAGCTGTAGTTCCTGGGACATGCAATGAGGAAGGAGGGCTTGGAGAACCTGATACTAACATGCCAGATACAGGGAAGCAGAGACAGGGGAAAGCAATGGATAACAAATATGAGAAATCTAATCAGGTGGATGATAGAACAAGGGTTGCATGGTGTAAAAGGAGAAGGTGTACTAAGAGCCACCAGGGATAGGGAGATGTGGAAAGCCATGATTGCCTACATCATTTGGGGACAAAGCACATAGAAGAAAAAGATGCACTGAAAAATACTAGAATTAATACTAAAAAAGCTATGTTGGCAGTTCTGATTATGAAGAAAATGGAGAATTAAACACACTCAGGATGCAAAATGGTAACAGAAGTTGGAGAATACATTCAGTAATCTACTTAGTGATTTTGAAAAATAAATGGAAATAGTGATTACAAAAGCAAAAGAACAAAGAGTGGTTTCTTAACTACAAGTATTACTAAGAGTGACTAAAGAAATTAATATGACAGAGAGAGAGAAAAAGTAAGGAGGGATAGACATAATATACATTAAAATATTGGGTTTTAAATTAAATTATATCATGTGATAGATATGATTATACATTTTAAAGCTTGAGACTACTTTGGAATATCAGGTGCTGTAAACTTGGATGTGTGGGTGGTGTAATGGATAATAACTCAGAATTGTTCATCAGAGAGTCGAGTTTCAATTTACATTGGATTCATGATATTCACTTACATATAAGTAGATTGGAAATGTATGAATCTACCTCTTCTATCTTCAGCTATGGGTTAATTAGTAAGAGTTGTATCACTAAACCATAATTATATCCAAAAGAATTCTCACTATCTAAAAAATATTTTCTGGTTTTAATTAACCCTAAAAAAGTTGATAAGTCACAAAAAACAATCATTCAAACCTTGAATTTAATTCAGGAAGTTAAAATACAAGATTTGTTTTAATAGACCTCAGCAAATGCTATTTTTTATTGTAAGAAACATTATTTTTCCCAGATGACAGCTATTTCTCCTTATCAAAGAATATGCTTCTATTTTCTCAACATAACTTTCTTGTCTTATAAAGTTCATGCATCAATAGACTAAAATTAAAATTTATTTCATCAGTAATTTATATTTTTAGAATCCTATGAGATTCTAAAATAGCTCAAACTTCATAATATTTTAACTCCTCCTTTCTATAGTTCTCTGGAGAAATAGATGTTTCCATACAAGAAACATTTGGCACTTATTGACCAAACAATGTTTGTTTCCAATTTTTAAAATCCATCACTTTAAACAGTTTTTCAGGAATATAAGTATTTCATGAAATACATGTTTGATGCTCTGACACACATTATCAGTGATGTTTTTAGCTGAGGATCATTAAGAACTCTAGATCTTACAGCATATAAACCCCTTCTCCACAGTGATCTCGTTAATACAAATCAGATTGTGACTTGTTTGCCAGCCAACAGCTACAACTCTTTTCATAGCATAAGGTTTTTCGAATCAACTTTTATTTCAAAGCCTTTATATTTTAATTGTGAACTAGCTGGTTCACTAGCTTTTTCATTCTTTCAGTAAAGGAAGCAAATGTACTGACTGTTTTCTTGGCAAATATGGCAACACTCTCAACTTGGATTGGTATGTAATGAACTTTGATTTCAATTAATGATAAAAAAAACTGCTAGATTACTGAATGTTAATTTAGTCTCTTTTCCTATTTTTAATTCACTCAGGTTAATCACTTAATCAACACAAAAAGTTCTGCCCATGGGTAAAAAAAAAAAGAAAAAAAAAAGAAAAAAAAACAAAAAACGTAACCCTGGTGAAGGAGTAAAGAAATTGCTAGATTTTAGCCAAGGATCAGATGTAGGTAAAAATGTTTGAGTTGACTTAATTCTGTCTCCTAGTAAAAATTCTGTAGTTGGATGTACTTTTACATCATACCCAACACCCACTTAAAATACCCTTCAGAAAACAAAACAAAAATAACTCCTTATTACTAAATATTAAGAACAATTTTTCTGCTCATTCTTGTCAACTGCCAATCACTTGATCTTTTTTAAACCCGAACCAACTAGAGGCTTCTTCTGCTGCCACTGATTGAATAACCTTGTGTTTTTGCAGGCACTTTAATCCTAATTTTGACAGTGTTTTGTAAAGTGGCCACCCAATGAAATCTTTTAATTTGTTTGCACTGAGTCCTCCAACATTGACTTCTGCATTCCTCTAAAATTTGCAAATATTTCCCAAGCCTCCTTTTGTAGGCTTCATCCATATTCTCTTTCCAAGTGACTGTTAATTGTAACATGAGGATTTGCCTGGTTATGACTGAATAAATAATCATGGCTGAACATCGCTGTGTCTGTCTTATTTGCTCTGGGAATTTAAACTGCCTGCCTATATCTAATTTCATTTTCCAATCCAAAGGTACAAGTGAGGACTAAAGTTTGCTTCCTCTATAGCATCTTTACTTTTTGCCCTGCTCTGACCAAATTAAACAGCATCATATTAGTCTCATAAATATTCATTTGGAGTCTCCCTGGAACTATTGCTGTAATACGCCAATGGTAATGACCCTAACTTGGGACAATTAATCAATATATGTTGGAGGTATGAACAAAGTGCAGTCTCAATCCTTCCTTGTGTGTGGAGGTTTTAGAATTGATGGGACTTTCTTTCTTAAACTTTTGTTTAATGTGGTGTAAAAAGCTAATAGCTTTATTTTCACTCCTAGTTCCATGTGCTATCACTTTTAAGTGTTGCTAGTATTCAAAGCCTTCAAGTGATCTGGTTTTGGTTCTTTGTTTGCAATTTTGTAGCCCCCCACCTCTATAAGATCTGATTTAGTATTTTTTGAAGATCTAAAGGATTCATTTGCTTGAATAGAAGTAAGTATCTCACTAACTTTATTACCTGGTGCATCAGTTAACCTGTGTAACTAAATTAGTAACTAGGTCACACCCTTTTCCCATCAAAATAGCTAAATTTAACTCCCAATTCTACTCTAGCAGTTTCTTCACTTGCACTTTCCACCTGTGGAACTCCCTTCCGCATGCTTGCTTTACTGATAGTTACAATCTTCAAAAGTTTAAATACAAACTCAATTACCATTCTTCTATATCTGTAACTCAACCTCTGTCTTACTTGTTCTATAATATCCCCTATACTATTTTTTTCTGTCATTTATCTCTTTTCAATGTAAGCCTCTTGCACACCAGTGGCAGTATGGGCTTACTTGGGGTGAAATGATTATAAAAAAAAGAACACCTCCAGGAAGCTGTTATGTTAAAGTAGATGATGGTCATCATGTCTGAATTATCCATACTACACTAGTCATAAATTGTTTCCATTAGAAAAAGTTGCAAAGTATGTAGTTGCTAGCTCTCAAGAGAATCCAGAAACTGAGTGCAAGACATTAAGTCAGCTAACACCTCATCTTTGCAAAACAAATTACACTTTTCAATCTTACTTTCAAGAAAATTCTACAGATACATTGCTTTGCTTTTAAGTGACATAATTTTGCAAAAGATATTGGTGAAACACAGAAACAAATATGAGAACATTGATAACAGATCACCCTTTCTCCTTTCTGTTTAAAATTGCTTAAAGCATTTAATGTAAAAGAACTACTTTGAAAAAAGCAGTTCATCAAGCTAGTAATTGCAGGAACTTCATTATTTGCATAAGGCTCATCAAGTGCAATATCTATTATTCAGAACACTCTACAAATAATCTTTTGATAATCTTTATCCTTAAGATTACTGCAGATCTTCCTTCTGAAAGTGCATCTTTTACACTCTACAGTTGTGTTTGTACCAGTAAAAAAATTAAAAATATGCATATAAACAAATTTAACTTATTTTTAGCTAATCATCAAATAAAGACAAACCCATTCACAAAATTCAGTTGTCCTTTTATTTTAGACAGAATATTTTCAAATAGGATTTTCTGACAGCTTCCCATGTCAAATAATTTGGTAAAATAAAAAATAAAAATTTACTTTCCACTTGTATAAATTTACAAGCTTTTAATTCCTAGGATTTCTCATCAATAAATAAAGGTTTCATTTATAATTATTGAATTTAACTAAATTTATTTTTAAAATCCAAGAGCACAAATTTAACAAACAGTTGAAACTATACAATATGTAAGAATATCTGCTGTTTTGAGATAGAAAAAAAATAATTTATATATAGTTGTCTTTTGAACTATTCAAGACCATTTTCACATATGAGATATGGTGGAGAAATGGATTGCAGGTCAGTTTGAGGAATCAAAGAGCTGAGTTTACATTATATTAACTAGCTTGGGAAAGGTATGAATCCATCTCTCCTTCTCCAAGCTATAGATAGATAGCAAAACAGAAAGGGTTCTATAGCCTTGGGTAGCAATTAGTCTACTGGATGAAAAACTCTAAATTCAAACCAGCCTGGAGAGAATTGTATTCTGTCACTAAAACCTTGCCTAGACACACAATCTTTACTGCAGCTGCAGTACATGTGGAGCCCCTACAATGTAAATGAGTTACAGGACTCATTATATATATATATATATATATATATATATATATATATATATATAATTTATATATTGCTTCTTTATATAAATAAATGAAAATTGTTCCATCATTTGATTTCTCTCAACGTATACCTTTATAAATGTTTTCTCTCATTGTATTTAAAAAGAATGTGTTGACACATACAGTTAAACAAACACAAGTTTTATCTTCTAAATTTAATATTCATCCATTGCTTTGTCACACGTGACATGTATCTGACCTTTGAAACTATACCAAATTTAAAAATACTCTCTCTTGGATTTTTAAATAATTTGTCCTTATTAAATCTCTGAAGAAGCTTGTTATAAGTGAAACATGTTAGATTAAAGACACTTTTTTCCGACTTGTTCTTTATTCTATTCATCTTGTTGGATTCTGATCTATATATATATATATATATATATATATGTGTGTGTGTGTGTACGTCTTTGTGTGTAATGCTCATCTGCTCATTTCTGAGTATGTCGGTCTCTTAAGAAGACAAGCTAATAACTACTGAGGCTACTACTTTCTTCAGAACCTACAGTGATAGCCTGTGGTTTTTGCTGCAATTATGCTGAGCAGAATTCAGTTACAGTTTCAGGAAATGAATGCATAATCTTGTGTGAGCAAAAGATAAACAAGGCCCTCATACTAAAACTTTTGGTTACAGGAACTTGTAAATATATATGTATAAAGAATAAAAGTAATCGGTAAAGAGAAAATGCCAAAATACAACCATAACATTACTAAGCTTGCCAAAAAAATAAGCAAAAAAAGAAACACAAAAAATCCATGTAAGCAAAAAAATCTGTAGTCCTCAATGTTTTTAGAAGTCAACTGAACCTTTAACAGTAATAATAAGAACAAAAACAGAAAAAGTCTTCAGTATAAAATTGTGATTTTGATTTTTTCATTAAAGCAATCTTCAGATAAAAAAGTAACAAGTCAAACAAAATAATCTCAATGGGAAAAACAGAGGATACAACTCTGCGAAAATAGTTATCCACATAGGCAAAAAAGATAGATTAGCAAAGAAAAATCCCTGGGAATGGACTTGCTAAGTCTAGGCAACTCTACTGATTACTTAAGGTTGTCTATTTAGTCCTTCTTTTTTCCTGAAGATATCTCCAGTATAAAACTTTGTGTGACAAATTTAGATTAGTATCCTGGAGCACCAGTCAAGTTGTCCTTGTTTATATATATATATATATATATATATATATATATGTATATGTATATAAATGGTGGAGTAATAAATTGTGACCTGGATTAAGAAATCAGAGAACCAAGTTTTGAATTCCAGTGCAATATATTACACTCACTTATGTACTAATACCCTTAGAAAATGTATGAAACCATCTATTTTCCCCCAGTTATGTATAAATAGTAGGACAAACTGGCTTCTATAGCTTTCAGTAGCAACCAGTACTGGAGATATCCAACTCCATATTCAAAACCTGCAGAGGGTTGTTTTGGGACCTTGTGGCATACTGTGCAAAAATTATCTGTATTTTGCTTTTCTCTGCATTATGTTCAAATGATATCCAGAGATAGTTCTTAGAACCAGACTGAGTTACTTGTTCTTCATATGTCAAAAGTGATAGAAAAGCCCAGAATATATATATATATATATATATATATATATATACACACACACACACACACACACACAAATAATAACAAAAATTGTTTTTTGCTAAAAAGAAAAGAATTGCAACTAGGGTGTTTCTGAAACATAAGCTTTTTAAGGCAAGCAACCTTTGAAATTAGAGTATGCAGCATCAAAACATAGATCATTATTAGTAATGAATAAAATGTAATGTTCACTTATTTTAATCCTCCTCTCAGTTTCATGAAAATTGCATTCACTTCTCAGGGGAATTGTTTGTAAAATTTTTAAATTTTAATTTTTACAATCAAATTCCCTCAAAAGTAATCTCTACAAAACTCAGAGTCAGGATAAGTGAACATTTAATTCAGACAGAAAAATACTGGATTTATTTGAAGAAATAGAAAATTTATATCAGTTTGAAAACTCTGATATAACAGTTATATAAACCATAGTTTGATCTAGTGAATGAATACATGGGAGGTCATTTCATATCTGTTGCAAGTCTGACTTTGATGCCAGGGCCTACAGGGAGGTGAAGTCTTCCCTGGCAGCTGCAGAAAATCTGTCACTAGAGGAGTGGAGAAAGTGTTATGACTTGCCTCTTCTCTGTAGACTTGGAATATAGAAAGTCCTCTGGCTTGTATAACAGGGTTTATTTTTAAGGTTGGGTGCAGTGTGCATGTTACCACACTTGTCAATTAATACGAAGGGTTATTCGCATCAGTAAACAAATGGGACAATGGTAGTAAAGTCCTAAGGTCATTAATTTTCTCATAAAGTTTTTATCTCCTGGTCATCTGGCTAAGCTGGTTTTGGAGAAGTGCCACCTGATAAAGGTGTAACTAATGATAATGCTGTCTATAACAGATTATATGCTCTGATCTTAGGCTATATGTAAGAATTAGTCAAAAGGTGATTCCTGTTCCTATTTCATTACAACAGATTTAATATTAGAATCACACAAAGCATATCAAAATGTAGAGCCATGTCTCAAAATGCTAAATTTTAATCCACAACATAGTTCTGATCTTATCAAATATAGTACGCAAGTTGTTTACAAATTAATTAAAGAATGAATCCATGCAAATATGCTCTCCTTCAATATCATCTTCCTTTATTTCCATCAAGCACACTTCTCCCCAGGAGCAATCCTTCATTTTTCCTCACTCCAGCCCTTGAAGTAATTTGCATTTAAAGCATGAGGTATCATTGGCAACATTTTCTCACCCCTCAGTGTCCTTGTACATCACCCTACTTTCCATTTAGCAGATATCCTTGAAGCAAAGATGAGGTCAGACCACATGTCCTTTACACTGCTAGTCAGTTCTCCATACAGAATAATTTTTAGAATCCTCTCATCCAGCATCACTGTTGGAGAAGGGTTTGATATCCTTCCCCAGTTCTTTCATTACAACAGATGTAACAACAATAGATGAAAATCATATTAAAATTACCAGAAAATTATCAAGTTTCCAGATCTACTCCTCAACATAGTCTTCCCATTTAATTATCTTATGAGATTCAGTCAATAAGTAATGCTTGTTCTCTAGTTGTAACAAATTTAATAAAATAATTA
Organism: Ascarosepion bandense; assembly: GCA_037127315.1. Classification (NCBI taxonomy): domain Eukaryota; kingdom Metazoa; phylum Mollusca; class Cephalopoda; order Sepiida; family Sepiidae; genus Ascarosepion; species Ascarosepion bandense. The sequence goes on from JBBBDQ010001317.1 coordinate 4,504,361, forward strand.
TACAATGTATACCAAAGTGAACACAAATATCTCAAAATACGAAATATAATCCACAATAGTTTCTTAATTACTCAAGTGTAATATGAGTGTTAGATGTAAAACAAGACTTGTTGTTTTTTCATTAATACCAAATTGAACACAAAAGTCTTAAATTTCTAAATCTAGTTCTCAACTAAGGACAACTTTTAAACAGTAGTATCATATCTTTGAATGAAAACATGTATATATGCTTTCTTAGCCACGTACAAGATGCCTCTTTTAATTCCTCATCACTGATGAACTCAAATTGCATCTCCAGCAACTTTCCATATGCAACTTCAACAACTTTTGGACAGTAACCATCACCTGCTTCTTCATAAAGTCTATCACCATTCTGCAGATAATACCATGGCCCACCTGATAGCTTTCATAATATTTTGCAATACTGATTATTCTTCTAATGTATAAAGAGATTATCTACCAAATTATCCTTATTCTCATTTACAACAGGAGATGGACTGCAATTGTGGAGCCTGTTACTAAGATCAGTTTCTTTTTTATCTCTTGGATTGGTATTTATTCACCTCTTTACTGCATTAACATTGGGCAACATTTCCATAAATATTCACTAAACTTTTCTGAATGTTTGTAGCACATTTTCCTTCCAAAATCAAAAATTCTATGAGAGCTCTCTGCTTTGTTCCGTTAAATGTCATTTTTAAAAAAGGATTATGAGTCAGAAATAAGAAATTAATGTCACAAGTTTTTTTTCCTTGAGATTAAAGATACTTTATGGCTTATTGTTAAAGTAAAACACTTAGAATTCTCAGACATTCAAGTATAAAAGGCAAAATGTGTTGGATGTGCATTGGGGTGAAATGGACATCAGCTCAGAACGAGAAATTAAAGAGCTGAGTTTGAATACCAGTTGAATTTACGGCATTTCCTTATGCACAAATACTTTGTGAAAGGTATTAATCCATATTCTGCCCCCAACTAGAGGTTAAACAGCAGAACAATTTGGCTTCTATAGCCTGGCTTGGCAACCAGTGTACTGCAGAAAGAAATGCCAACATACTGCAGAAAAAAATCTTCAGCCTGGTCATTTAGACAACATTGCCCAAAAGATAAAGGGGTTTGTGTAGGGGTCAACATCCATACCTATAAAAAAAAGACAAGTTAAAGAAGCATTAATGACCTCCTTGTTAAATGCAAAGGTGCATCAATGGCCCATGCTTCATTGGGAGTGACGGGGCTTAGATAGATAGAAAATGTGTTGGCTCAAAATCATTGTTTTTAAATTTTAAGTTCATATAAGTTTTCTAATTTGCTCATCTTTCAATTAACTAGTATTTTATGATATGCAATCATTGAAGGAGTAAATAATTAAGAAATAACAAGGGAATCTACCTTCTTCAAAGTTTTGACTTTTTTACAAATTAACATATGGTTAGCTGGAGACTGTCAATCTAGAGCAAATTTTTCAACAGAAAAGTAATTTATGAATAAATTTTATATTTACAAAATCCTTATTTTTAAAAAACTAGAGGCACCAGGCACATGGCTTCCACATCCAAGTCAAGTTATTGGTATTTGATATATTAAACAGGATATTAAATTCTTTTATCTTTAAAGAGTGAATAATTCTTTTCCTTTTCCCTTTGTCAGAACATATACATCAGTCATTATTGGCTTCTTTAAAAATATAGCAGATTCTTGAAAAATACCTTTAAATGAAAACTGTACTGCTAATCTTCACAAATAGTAATGGTAATATTAGTTGTTTTGTTACAAGTTAACATTTGATCTTCATTACCTGAGTGGTTAAAAGTTATAAAATCTTTCACAACAATTTTTCAGAAAAATGTGTTTCTCCGTTTCAATACTATTTCCAGTTTAAATGAGGGTTCACTTCATAACATTTTGTTCAAAGATATGTGTAATGTTAACATCTTTATTAAATCATCATTTTCTCTTGGAGTTACTTGTGTTAGCCATTTTAGATGTGACCGTTGTTAGTAGTCATAAAATGATGTGGATTCTGTTATTCGGTATAGTTTTTTGTTTGTAATGCCATCCAGTACAGAATGTTAAAAGAAGACCGTCTGGCTTTACATACTTATAGTCATTTTTCACTGTTGATCTCCGAAAACGGTTGTACAATCTAGTTACTTCTATTTTAATGCTAAGCATAACATCCATATTTTTTTCACCCCAAGTAAGGCAGGAATGTTACTAGTATGCAGAGTATTACAGGAGGTGAAACTGGAAGAAAAGAATGAGTATAGGGATGATTGAGGAAAAAACAAAAGATGAATAGGATTCAAGAAGATAGAAAATGGCGATTGATGTTGCATTCAAGAAAGACTCGATATGATTATTTACTTGAGTTTTCAGGTTAATGTTTTGGTTTGGTAGCAATTCCTGGTGTAGGGAGAAACTACCACTGGCACAGCCTCTTTTTCTCATATACTTAATTTGTCATAACATTTATGACATATTAGGCCAAAAACTCTTTTAAATTGCCAAAGCACATTCAGCACAGTTTTCACAGAAACATACTTAAATATTATGTCTTCAAAATGCTTATTTCAAAAGAATTCATTATTCTTTTCCTATTTTCAAAGTTCATGATCAATTTTTCTTTATTAAAATTTTAAGTGCACATCAGTGTTTTACTTATTCTACAAGTAAATTAAAAAAGGTTAAGAAACACTGATCGAAAGGAAAACCTTAATACTGCAAGAATACTGTGCTTCTTCTGTGCTCAAAACTTGTAAAATTAAAAGGTATGAATGATACGTTTCACAATTAATTCATAGAGATAGTCAACAAAAAAGAAGATGAAATTTGATAAGAAAAAATAGGTGAACTGACGTATTCTGAATTTTGAATTAAAATATAAAACAAGTTTTACATTTTCTAATTATTAATATAATTTTTTATACTTAAAGTTAAGTTTGCAAAATATTCTAGAACAGTATGAAAAAATAATAAAAACAATTGCAGTTAAATCTATTCTGGTTACATCATGATTATCCATTCTGCCTCACTTGCCTTGAGGTGAGCATAATCTGTTTATAAAGTGAGACAAATTGGGAATCGAAATACAGAGGGCATGGAAACAAGGCCAAAGGAGGTTGAGGAGAAATGGATGTTGAAATAAAATGGGCTTAGATGGATGGATGAAAAGAGGTGGGATGACAGAGTGGGATGATGGGTGTCAAGACGAGTGAAGGAAACGGTGAAGGCCAAAGGCATTAGTCAATAAATGAATTATGATCACAAGTTGTTACTATACAAATCCCACCACCATCACCCACCACCACCACCACAACAACATTTGCTCCTTACTTTTAGTATGGGTTCTGGTGAGGATAGCAGATAGGAAAGTGTTAGAAGGAAATTATCTGAAATCTCTATCACTTTTCTTGTATATCAGTTTATCTTCCTGTTTAATATCCTCTTTTCCTGATTAATTTCTCTTAAATGTGAAATGTCAAGGTCACTGATGTACTTACATGAGTGGAAAGCATTATAGAGAGGCTAGGAAGCTTAATTGCAGCGAAAATCTGAGAGAACCAGAAGGATTGACTTATTAGTCAACAGTGCAAGGAAGCCAAACTATTCAACAAATGAAAGCCTGTTCACAAATGACAGATCACTAGAAAATGATGATGATTAGCATCAAGCCAGCAGTAATCCAGCCAGCTCAAAGATAATGAACTGTTCACTGATCAGTAGAAGCAATTCAGAGTACATACAGATTATTAGATGGACGATGCATCATCTCTGTTTAGACGTGAAGAAAGAAGTCTTAACAAAAGTATAATCATAATCTGTGCACACAAAGACTTATGTCACTTTGAAATATTTCTTATTCCTTGTAAATGAACTGAAGGTAAATGATTTATATTTACATCATTTTCTTTTCTTTAGAATCAGAATGTTTTTTTCTATATTTGACAATCAGTCAAAAAATACACTGAAATCAAAAAATAATTTTAAAAAATTGCTTTTGGGATTGTAAATAGAAAATTAACATTTAATGGAAGCAATTTGATGCATAAAATTTTCAAATCACCGATACCAATGAGGTGAAAAATTAAAAATGAACTTTCTATTATCCTGAAAGCAAATATTGACTGGTGAGTCCATCAAATCAAAATCTTTAGAACTCATGCCATGGAAAACTAACAGAATAGCAAAAGGCTATTGTCTTTTGAAAGGAGATTCTAGGGTAGAAAATAATTCATTATCCATAAGCCACATAAACATGTTTGAACTCTATCAATACAGGCAAGTGAAAAATGGGCAGCTCCAGCCCAGATTTGAAACTAATATCCAATTTTTGATTTGACGTAAAGATAGAATACAGAAGGAGAACTGGATACTTATTGGAGTGGGACAACAAACCAATTATTTTTCCAGAATCTTAAGCAACAGATTGTATATATGTGTTCTAATTGAGATCTGGGGTGTTCTTGAGTCTTAATAAATATTCAGGGCAAGTAGAATCCTTGAGATAACATCAATCTATCATGACAGGTAAAAGTCAGTTTGGTAGTGGTACTGAAACATTACTAGTATGGCTTTTCACTTGTAGAATTTTACAAGTCAGTCCTTCCCACATTGAGCCACCAAGGTTAGATAAGAGGAGAGATGTGCTGTTAGGTAATGGTCATCCAGATTTTTAGAGGTGCACCTACAAATTGTTGTATTATCTGCATAGATATTCATTAAGGATTTCTTGTTCATATCTATATTGCTAACTGTAATATAATCAAACAAAGTTATCTTGACAGTAATGCATTTATAGAGATATTATCAATCTAGAAAGCTCTGATCTTAGCATGACATAAAGAGGTGACTTTTGGAAATATCAGTCTGGAAGGATGATCACAGTACATGGCACTTTGAGAAGTGTATGCGTTATCTGCATCTACCTATGTATCTATATTTAGAGTGTCCCTAAAATTTGGATACATAAGAAATCTCATTAACTATATTTTTTTTTTACCTCCACAGATTAAACATGATTTTGTCGAGAGCAGATGGAATTGTCTTCTTCTTAATCAAATATGCTGGAGAAGGACTACTCAATGAAAGTCACAGATGCAACACACTTGACTGAACATATAAAGAGTGAAGATACTAAAATTGACATCAATGTAGAATTATTGCAATGAGTTGATGGAAATTTTGTAAAGCACACCACAAATGATAAAAAGCATATTGATTATATTATTTGTTAATATTCCAGCTCAATAAAATGCTGAAAATATACATTCTTGCCTGTGTCTAGACTTTATGGATACATTATATATATATATATATATATATATATATATATATATATATATTAAAAAAGGATTAATTCAAAGATGTTGAATGGCCATTTCGATATGAAGATCCCCACGGGGGATAACACATCACCTCAGCAACAGAAAAATCCTTTCAGAAACTGGACAAAAATTAGTCTACTTTTCCTTTTTAAATAGATTTGCAAAGAAATTAAAAAAAAATAAAATAAAAAGGAAAAATAAATGAAAAGAAAAAGAAAAAGATAAAATAAAATCAAATAAACAAGAAAAGAAAAAATTGACATCGTCTGGGCACGCAAAAAAAAAAGGAAAGAGAATTGTAACTAAAAATTAACAGACAGCCGTGTTAAATTGACGTAAGGTTAAGCAACACGGAAAAAAGGTGGGAGATAAGAGAGATAAAGGAAGGAAGGGAGGGAGGGAAATTTTTTTTAAATATTACAGAAGCTGGACATATTCAAAAACCTAACTTCCCAAAAATGTTGAAGTATTAGAAAAAGGCCTTTACTTAAAAAGGCATAATTATTTATAAAAGGGAATAAAAAGATATAGGATTTAAAATAAAATTATTTAAAAAAAAATTAGGTCATTTGAATTAAACTAAATAAAGACTATATATATATATATATATATAAATATATATAAAATATATATATTTAGTTTTTAGTCATAATCAAATTAGACCAGGACTCAGTTGTATTAAAAAGTGTTCAATATATTTATATTGAAGAACTTCTGAATATTTTTCATCTAGCAAGTGTTTTAAGATCCTTAAGTAACGTGGATGTGCGTTATGGTGCAGTGAATATCCACTCGGAATGACAACTCGGGGAGCCGAGTTCGAATTCCAGTTGAATACATTGCATTCACTTATGTGCAAATACCCTTGGGTCATGGGTTAAATAACAGGACAGATTGGGTTCTATAGCCTTGCCTGGCAACCAATCTACTGCAGAAAGCAATGGCAACTTATTGCGGGATAATCTTCTGCCCAGTCAGTCATGTCTCTTTCAAGACATGATCACCCAAGCATGTATCACGTACAGCATTTAACTGACTGAAGTACCTTCTCCCTCATTTAAAAATAATTTTTGGTTGTTTAAAAATTTCAGTCATGCGTTCATAAATATCCCTATTTGTACATTTGAAAAATGCTGGAAAATCTGTTATTATAAATTGCCTGAAGATACTGAAAGGTTGAAACATAGATTTCATTATTTTCCTTCATACAAATGCATGTGTATCTTATAAATTATACAGAGAAACCGGAATAATCTTTTCATTAGAATGTTCTTTTTATTGTGATCTGTGTATTAATAAAGAAGGAACCCAAAGATATTCCACTTTTTGATGTAGGCCAACTGAAACCAATATCGAGCAGGCAGACCTTACCAAAATAAATGCAGAAAATAAAGTACCTACAAACTTAATTCCATCATATCTCTATATCTGCTGTTTCTCATGGTAGTTGATTTCACAAGAGACAAAGAACATTTTAGTAGTCTTTGTATCTAATTCTGTAGTGCTTTCATCCTCTGCTAGCTAGAGACCATTTAACTGTAAAAGAGATTTGCCAATATGGCATGCCAATCACAAATACTTCTTTTAAAACATTTAGTACAAGGGATGAATAAATTGAACTGTTCTAAAAGTAGTTTTGAATGACGCTACAAAACTAAAAGATGAATGTAAAAATTCAGATCATCACCTTGACAAATCTAGACTCTCATACAGATGTCATGAATGACATCCAACTTTTTCAAATATGTCTAAACTATCAGTTATATTCAACTGTTTTTTCATGCCAATTATTAGAAATAGATTCAAGCAAATGTTTCAGGTGGTTTTTGAAAAGAGCTGTGTTTTCATTGGAACTAGTATATGGTTACTACAGAATAACAAATAACAAAAATCACAACACTTGAAAATTTAAAACAGTAGCAATAAGTGAAATGAATAGCACAACTAACTCAAAGGGAAAATAATGACCTAATATAGATCTTGGTGTTCAACATTACCTTAAAGGTTAAAAATGAAAACCCTTATCTAGTTAGTGATCTTAATAAACCTATTTTCCAGAAAACTGTTTTAAGACAAAGTTTTTATCAATTTTAACAGACAGTAACACAAAGTTTGGTCAATGAATGCTAAATGTTTCTTTATAAGGAAAATATAAATTTCATGAATGCCATTACTTGCTTAACTAACCATTTAAAATGAGACATAGGCAATACATATGAAAGCATATTAGATTGTGGAATAACCCTAAATGACTTTAATGTTGGTTGGTTGTTTTGTTTTATGGCATATCAACCTTGGCGGGTCATTTATTGCCAACTAAATTTTATTTATTTATTGCTGGTAATACCTTTTCCTTTCAACAATTTATTGTTGTTTTTTTATATAAGTTTTGTGTCTAGTAATACTTTTTCTTTTTGAGTATCATGATTCATTGGGATTTGTTTTTAAGGGCAGGGTCCCCAAGTCCTACTCTGTTATTTAACTCATAACTGGAGGGAAGGGACGGATTAATATCTTTGACTTTAATGTTCTGGACACAGTAATAGAACACAACTTGTGATTGCATGCCTGCTGAACTGCTCTGCATACCAGATTCCAAAAAGATCTTGAGGTCATCATGAGAAATGTACATCATTTCAAGGCCTTCCTCCTCATAGTTAATGTTCTACACACCATATATATGACCTCTCTTGTTGTTTCAGCTGGCTTCATATTGTTGAGGTAACATATATTCAATTCTCAAGCCAAATGTCTTTGTTTCTCTTCAAGCAGATCCAATGGCTTGCCTTTTTCATGGCAGTTTGTAGATCCTTCATTACTGCTGTTGCTTTCTGCAGTTGAAGACTAATCAACATCACCCATTTCCTTGTTCTGTGTCTAATGTAATCTCTGCAGCCAACTTCTACTGGGTAGGGATTTGTCTCCTCTCCTGCTTCTTCCAGTTTTCCAAGTAGTTGCCTGGTATCGCTTATTCTTTCTATCAGCTGCTGCATCCCCATTATCCTCATGGGGTGCTGTCAGTTTCACTAAGTAAATAATCTTCCTTTCTTCACATTAATAGAAAATGTCCAGCAGCTTCTCTATTGAAATTTTGAAAACACCCACATAACCTGTGAGATCTGCTGCCATATTCCAGTTCCTATTCCATCTCTCATTGTCTGATGTTCTCTCCTTTCCCTTGTAGAGGCTATGTGTCAATGGAAGTTGATTGATGTTTTCAGGATTTGCTTTTGTGGTCTATTTTCATTGTTGATAATATCAAGTTGTTTCTTCAAGCTATCACGCAAAATCTTTCATACCTGGTTGTGTCTCTATGTATACTATTAATTATTAGTATATTATTATTGTGTAATAACCCTAAATGATATAAATATTCTTAACACATTAGATATATTGTCAATAAATCAATCAATATTCATAGAAAGATTTTATTGAGAGGTTGACGGTTATAGACAATAAAAATAAATCAACTTAAACATGGAGACCATCCAAAAGAGATGCAGAAGAATCTGAGTTGTTTGGGGGCCAATGGCAATTTTATTGAATAAATTTCAAGATATTTTTTATGTAATTTTAGTAAATATATCTGTTAAAATGAGGTGCCAGAATTATTTTCATTTTTGCCTAATTTATACGACAATTTATCTATCGCACCCTGCATAATCGCTACATGTAAGCCATTCAATAATGGGAAAATGATAAAATAGAAAACAAAGTGTCAAGTTAGAGAAATCATTGAAATGCTGTTTCATCATAAACCCTATCAAATGTAGAGAACAATTTTCAAGTTCCATGTGTTCCATTCAGAGAATTCATTCTTGCCACTTCCAAGCAAGAAACACACATAACAGATTTGTTGGACCATATCAATTTTAACAGTTACCAAAGTTAATGGTTGGTCAAGTTAACAATAATCTGTTCTTTAATGATGCTAAGTTCATGATCATGTTTTCTAAATCTTTTTTCGCTAGGTAGAATAAAACAGGAATAATTATTTTGCAAAGGAATGTGTAATTGCAATAAAGCAGAAAAAATACCTTATCAGGACAAATAAATGTAAGAAATATAGTGAATCAAATATGCCTTTCTCATTCATTAGCAAGTGTTTTGAATAAGCATTAAGAGTATCCTATTCTGTTTTTTGGCCAGTTCAGTGAACAGACTTATAATACCTCAGCCTCTTTAAGACTGTGTGATGCTTCTCTCACTATAGTCTGCGCGAGAAAAAGCTTCTTCCTTACTTTGTTTTTTATCAATTTTACTTCCAACCATACTTTAAAAAATATCCTGAACTACATGAAGTCTTTCTTTTTAAAAATTTTTTACTTAAGACCTACCAGGATTTGTTCTGATTAAAAGTAGCCTTAACAAAATATGCAAGAGATGACACTGTATTGAAGGCAGATTCAGAAAGAAAACTGAAATAAAAAACTTTTGGTTCAGAAAAACACAGAGAAAAGACTAAAATTTAAAAGTAAAATAACAATGCATGACTGTCCATATAAAGTGCAAGGGACATTAAAATCAATCAGGCATGGAATTTAACTATTTGGATAATGTAAATCTAATCTAAACTTATTTATAAATGGCACTTTATCTGTATGTGTGTGTGTGTGTCTGTTACCTATAGACTCCAAAACGGCTGAACTGATTTTCTTGAATATTTACACAGTTGTACTATAAACATCTGCAAATGTTCTTAGCTACATTTTGTGTCGAGGTGTCCCTGATAAGTATCGAAAATCAATAATCGAAAAAATCTGATTATAAAAGGAGTGGTCCGATTTTAATCAAATTTGATACATTTATAGGCAGACATAAGAAACGATATTCAGAAGTTTCAAGGTTGCAATTCTTACAATAGTGCAGAAAATCGATAATATATATATATATATGAAAGACAAGATGTTTGTGTGTGTGTCTTTTTATCTGCCTGTATGTCTGTACTTTTTTCAGCCCTTTTATTTTAGTTTTTGCTTTGGGTTTGGCTCTAAGTAGGTATAATTGTAGTTCTTAGTCTCAGCCATGATACCATTTACTCAGAGGACTTATTTAGCCTTCAAAATTCAGTTTACGACGAAAAAAATCTTATTTGATATTGATTCAAGGAAATCAAACTTTGACTTACATCCATTCATTTTTCTTTCAGTCTATGATTTCGCTTTAACTGGAAACAACTAGTGCTTTTTAGTTTTTTGTGCCAACATCCAAAGAGTCTGAGCTCCAGGACCATGGATTAGTTTTAAAGCTTTCATTACAACTGAGCACGGCCGGGCTATATTGCTAGTATTCTGATAAACAAGTCTAATAAAAATTTGAAGACACAGAGGGATAAAAAGAATTTCCTTTCAGTGGCTGGGAAAATTATGAAGAAAATGTCAAAAAAAAAGTAATCTCATCTCCTCTAAGACAATAAACATTTTTCTCATAAATGAAGAACGTAACTAATATGGTTATACTGCCAAATGTTGAGAATACCATAGACAGAGCATATAATAAACAATGAAGATTGAAAGAGAATAGCTACTACAAAGAAACTGCTGCTAAAATTTGTAAATAGATGAATGAGGAACGTAAGGTTGGGAAATTTAATACTTTAAGGTCATATGGAAGGTAGGAGAAGAAATATAAAAACAAGGAACAGCCTATGAGTGTGGGGAAACGGGTGACAGATGAATAAACAAGAAAGAAAAAAATGGTATTAAAAGAGAAAGAATAAGAAAAAAAAACAAAAGGTTGTTGATAACCATGATTGCATACATGCTAGAAGAACACGGCAAATAAAGAGAATTTCCCTAATGTTTAAAGAATTTTTTTCAATATCTCCATATTGATATTAATCTCTGAGGTGTTTTGCACTGGGACATGTGAAAAAAAATGTGATGTTTTATATTTTTTCGCTTTTATAAGGTTTCTTTGTTTTGGTTTTGCTACCAAGTCCTTTATTATTATTTTCTTTAACCATTGGCTCCTACATGTTATTATTTTCAACATCTAGTTTATTGATATTATTTTTATTAGTTCTATATGTAACTGTTACACTTAGTTTCCATATTTTCAAATATCATTCCGAAACTTTTATTAGCATATATGGTGTTATCACTGAATATGAACAAAAACTTCTTTCAAACTCTCAGACATTAAGTATTGTAATGAGAAAAATTTCCTTCCCTTTGAATTTCCTTTTCTTTCCTCAATATAAAGTAACCTGTGATTCATTTCAAGTATTGAGGAAACAAAAAAACCTAACTTCTGTTTATAAAAAAAAACACCAAAAAAGCAGAAAAGCAAAGAAATAAACAAATCATTTTTTATCTCTGCATGAGTGAACTTTATTGCTATAATCATTTATTTGATGTAAATTGGTTATTTTCTTTGAAATTAGTTATTACTTCTTCTATATGACATGCCCTTTCAAAACATGGATGTTCACAGCTCTCCACAATTTCCTGTTCTTTGTAACTCTGAGTAAATTATGGCTTTTTGCTATCTCATTCGTCCAGCTAATGACACAAGCTTGTTCTTCTTCTATGCACTGTGTCTCTTCAGGATGTGGGTGAATGTGTCTCCACAATTTCTTCTCTTTTGTAGCTTTTAGTGAACTTTGTCTCATTGCTATCTCTCTTAATTCCTGTTCATCCAAACGATGATACAAGCTCTCCACAATTTCCTGTCCTTTGTGGATCTTAATAAAACTTGTCTTTTTGCTGCTTCTTTTAATCCCTGTTCTGCCAACTGTTTGCACAAGTTCATTTTTATTCTTTGTGCTGCATCCCTTCAAAACATGAGCAATCATAGCTCTCCACAATTTCCTGTCTTTTGTAGTTGTTACTTATGATACAATTTCTTCTTCTATGCATTTATGTCCCTTCAGAAAATAACGTGTTATGGTTGTGCACAACTTCCTTTCCTCTGCAACCCTTAGTAAAATTTGTCTTTTTACTATCTCTCCTAAATCCAGTTCTGCTAACCATTTATGTTTTTGAGTTACTACAACCATTAGTTAAATCTATTTTGAAGATCAAAGCTGATTCATAGAATTTAGTTTATCCATAAAGCTTGTATATTGCAATCTCTATTGATATGCATACATCAATATATAAAAAAATTAAATAAAACACCGACATTTTCATACATACTCTCACATATGCATGCAGATACTTTAATTTCAATGTTGTAAGAATTACATTCTCATCATTTAATGAAAAAAAAAAAATGAAATAAAAGTCTTTCCAAAATCCTTATATATTCAAATGCATCCCCTTTTTATTGTCAATGAAGTGACAAACTGAGTTCCAAATCAATTGATTTTGGGAAATCACAGGAATCTAATAATCTGTACAATGAATCCATCAAAAAAGACAAGGAAACAGCAAACACATCAGCAATCAAATAGTCATTTTTAAGGCGCAAATGAAACAGGCAAGATTCTATTGAAATCTTAAAACTGAATTAAAAAAAAAATTGAAACTTTTTTCTATCTTTTTATTGTTTCCTTTTCTCTAACCTGTTTGTTAGAATTTTTTTTATTCTATCCATGTTTGAATTATCTGTTTGTAAATTTAAATTTTTAATTCATTTCTGCTATTGTTGTATTTCTTGTTTACATTTTTCACCTCCTCTTTCTTTACCTGTAAAATTCATTTGATTGGATTGGCAAAATCTTAATGCAAAGGAAAAATTCATACCATTTGCATTAATGTGAAATCACCATGGTTTCACAGTGCATGAGCTGTGATTGCATTACTGTATTATATGATCTTGACAGATGAAGAAAAATAAAACTTTATAAGATAGTGCAATCATATCTCTTGTAAAGAAAAATACACAACATAGATTTTCTGAGAGTTCTGATTTTTAACGATAAAAGGATTTAGGAAAAAAAAATTCTGTGTCTGTCAACAAGAGAAGGTCTTTTCAGAAAATAACTTTAAAATAAAATGTTACATGAATATACATTTATAAAACTTATGGATTTGATTTAGGGAAGCGCTTCAGACTGGCAGCCAGGTTAGAAGAGGTTCAGTTATAAGTTTATGGAATTTTACAAATATTGTGTCATCTTGATTTAAGTGTTTTAACAGAAGTTTTCCAAACTTTGAAAGTCTTAAGAAACACAAGAAATTTGTTAAAAACAAAGAAAAAGAACTGATCAGCTATATCATATCATTACTCCTATAAGTAAAAGAATACTGGACAATTTCAGACAGCAGAAATTTGGTTCTATAGAAGGATACTGAGAATATCATAGACTGAACAGGTGAACAATGATGTTTTAGAAAACTAGAAACAAAAATGACAGAAAATAACACTGCAACATTTAGAAGTACATTAAAAAAATGCATTCAAAAATAAAGGAATTATGTTAAAAAATAAATCTTTGTGGTACAAAGTAAATAAATTTTACTACTAGATTATAAACTAATCATGAAAGTGCACACATGTATTGCTTCACTAATCAAAATGTAGACTTGTCATCTGCAATTTATATCACATTCAGGTTGAATTACTGTAGAGAAACGTCTGTGTGCATATTTTTTGTCATGGGGCTCTAAAATATTGCAATTTTACTGGTTTTGACATGGCATCTTGACTTCAGTAAGTTTCCCACTGTTGTAATATGCCTGCACTTTTTCTATAAATATTTTTATGATAATTGTTACAATGAACTTCCCTGTATGGTACCTAGATATTGTGAATTTAAGCTCAGGACAAGATCAGTGGCAAAGTACCATAATTTGATAATTGAAATAGCTACTGTGACTGTAATTTCTATTCCTGTAGTTTCTTTTATTTGCACTTCTGACTTGTGGAAATCTCTTTCGGTTTCCTGCTTTCCAATAAACTTTGAAGCTTGAAAAATTAAATGCAGGGTCAATCATTATCTACTGTCTTCTTAATTCTTATCTCCCCATAATAGTATTCTTTCATATGTTTTAGTGGCTTTGTTACCTTATTTTGGGTGGAATTGTAAAAAAAAAGTATATCTATGCACACATATGCACATAGCAGATGAATACCTACACATGTGCATGGATGTATATATTTGTAAGCAGATATTCAAAATCAACAGCATGCTCACTTTTTGCTGAGAGTGACAACTCAACAGAAGATGAAATTTGTTTTTTCTGGCCTAAATCCATGACAGTGTTACTGAGCTGAACTCTATCATTTGTCTAAAATCATTACTGCCATTAATTTTCAATATCATTTTTCAAGAATCATTCTTTTTATTCATGTGCTGTATCCTTTCATGACTATCACAGACTTCCACTTGGCTGTCTTGTGTGGCTCTGTATATTTTCTATCTTGGTATCTCTCCCAAACCCTGATTTGCCATCCATTTGCTCAGGCCTATCAAATATGTCATGCTGCTTTCCCCTGTCTCACATTTTTTCTATCAGTCTTGTGAGTATTAAATTCTCCAGGCCCTCCTTCCACATCACATGTCCCAGGAACTTCAACTGTCTCTTCCTGTTGTTAAGTATGAGTTTGCATCCTCTTCAACATCTCATCATTGCTCACCTGCTCAGTCCATGGTATCCTCAGCATCCTTCTGTAAAACTACATTTCTGCTGCCTCAAGCCTCTCCGTCATCTTTGATGAGATCATCCAACATTCACTCCTATAAAGAAGGACAAATACCACATAGCAATCCAGCACTCTTTTCTTTGTTTCCAATGAGATTTTCTTGTCTCTCAGTACTCTGATTAACTTTTGAAATGCATCCTTGGCCATGTTAATGCATCTTCAGATCTCAATGTCACACTTCCCAAACTCTATCAGAACACTTCCTAGGTAATTAAATTTCTTTACTTGTTCTGCCATTAATTTTCAATATCATGTCTAAAATTATTACAGCCATTAATTTTCAAAACAAATAAGAAAACTATATTAGCAATATGCAAGTGGTGTAATGTATAGCAGATTATAATAGAAAATGAGAGATCCATGTTCAAATTCCAGTTAGGTTGGTCAGTTTCACTTACACTTAGTAAAGGTATGAATCTATCACCTCTCATGAGCTAAAGTTAAATAGTAGAATTTGTAGCTAGAAAATCATTATTACTAAAAAAAAGAGGAAAAAAAGAGAAAATGATTAATGTAATTTTCTTCTTCTTTTATGTGACGTGTCCTTTCAAAATGCAGGCAATCATGGCCCTCCCCATCCTCTAACCCTTGAAGATCCTAACACTTTTTCTCTTGTTACCTCCCTAAAACCCTGCTTTGCCATCCACTTGCCCAAGCTTATCAAGTATGCCTCACATTGCTTTTTTCTATATCTTTTTCCTTCTATCTGCTTTTGAGTATGACATTCTCTAAGCCCTCCTTTCTTATGTAACTTACCCAAAAAATAAAATATAAAATTATTCTTGCAATTCAAAATACATATGTTATTGGCTTTAAATAACCCATAAGGGGATGCAAAACAGTAAAACAACCAGTTGATGCCAAAACAAGATCTTCTTTATAAGTTTTATATGCAGGAAATGTCTACAGGCTTCATTCAAAACAAAAAAAGTAAAAAAAAATTCTATTTAAAATGAAAACAATAAAAATGTTTCCAGTCAGATAATAGATCTAAAAAAAGTAACATATTCATTTTATGAGAGGATTTGATGTAAACAAAATAATAAAAAAAATGTAGAATCAGAAATCTATAACACTTAATATTTCATTTAGCACCATTAACCACTTTTAACAACAGATTTAGCACCACCCAATTTTTATTTTGTTGTGCCCTATTGTTCAGGGCTGTAAATTTCTAAGATCTCTTAGATAAAAACCAACAATTATGCCAGATTTAATCTTATTATTGTGATATGAGTAAGAATTTACTAGGTCATTCTCATTTGCTGACTTACAATAAATATTTAATTTTAAAGTGTTATCAATTTGAATGAACAAAACACCAAGAAAAAGTAAAGCTTTGTTTCTTTTTCATCTTCTCAAACTCAAAAGCTGATGGCCAATGATGGGAAATTCCCTGCTACCTTAACAAATCTGAACAGATAAACAGACTTGGTCAAAATTTACAATCCCTAGTATTGGCCAAAATTTTGGGGTCAACCCTATGGTTATTTAAAGATTACTTAAGAATTAAAAGTTTCATGCCTTTTTCAAAATTGATTTACTAGCTCACTTCAGACCAGTGGAACTTTCTCTTACTTTTTATCAGGGATTAATGAATAAAGTGTCTTTAAAATTTTAGCCCTTTTTAGGTAATTTTTCTTTAATTTGCCATGTCCCTCCTGGATGTTGACGACATGGCTCTCTACAAATTCTTGTCCTCTGTAGCTCTTAATATACATTTACTTGGGTACAATGGCCATCTGTTTGGTGTTCATTTACTCAAACTCACAAGATAGAATATGTGATGCTTTCCTCTGTCTCTCTAGCCATCAATCTGTTTTGTGAGTATCAAGATTTCTAATGGTTTGTTCTTACCACCTGATGAGACCAATATGGTTGAAGCCTAGGTAAAAAGTAAGTAGTGTATATATTGCTTCTTTTTTTTTAGTATATTTTTGGTGCTGCATGTACAGTTCTTTGGTTTGTTCATTGACCACTTTCTTTTTTTTAAATAAACCTTTATTGATCTGACTAGTGCCTCTTTTAGTTTTGGATGAATATATATATATATATATATATATTCCCGTGGCCCAGGGGTAGAGTCACCGACTGACGCCAATTTGGTCAGGTTTCGAGCCTGGGTTATGTAGCAATCAGAGTCCAACCGTACTGATGAGCTGTGATACAGTGAAACAGATCTGTCTGCGGATGACTATATATATATATATATATATAACATAGTGATGATCCACGTATACTGTCTTAATATGTATAGAAAAAACTACTAATAAGTTGTAAGTTTAAAAATGTATTTTTTTTACAGTATTTATTAATTTCTATGATTATATTTGATATTTCAGACTGTCCTCGACCTTTCATCAGAAACAACTGATTTTAAAATTTAAAATTTAAATTAGAAGTGTTTTCGCGAGGAGCGTTCATGGAGAGATTGTTTACATCACGTGACGCAAAAAGCAACAGATTTTTTTTTTTTAATATTTGTAAACATAAACCTATCTTAAATGTTGTTTTAAAGAAAAATGTTTTTAAGTGTATCTAAAAAATGTTTAACTATTAAAATATTTATAAAGATTCAAAAAACCTAAGTCCCTATTTAACACTAGCCTGTATGTATTTAATTTTAAAATCCAGTATTTTCTTTTTTTCTGCGTGAGTATGTAGAACTAAAATCAGAATCTATTAGTAATATATATATATATATATATATATATATATATGCCATTAGTAATATATGTATATATATATTCCATTCAAGTTTTCTGAAGTTTGCCTGAGTGTGAAACTTGAGTCACAACTGGAGCCATCCATTTATATGATTTAGCATGGTAAGAAATTTTTGCTCAATCTCGCCAATCTTGGTTTTGAGCACTTAAATTTGCTGAGTAGGCAACTTTGCTTTCAAGACTTTTTTCAGTATTGTCATTTTTATTGAAGACTGTATCTGGATAACAGTTTAGATTTTGGCAACATTTTTGTTTTCCTTTAATATATATATATATATATATATATATATATATATATATAAGTAAGAGAAATAAATACAATGGCAAGGAATAAAGTTTGAGGTCTAACTGGCTACTCAAAATGAGTATTCTGCTGATGTTTGCTCAGTAACATGAATTTTAAAAAGTGCATTAGCTAGCAGACTTTTCATTGTTCTCCTTTAAAGAAATAAGAAAGACAAAATCACAAAGCCTGCAAGATTGGTGAGAAAACACTACAAAATAACAGAAACCAAAACAGTTTCATCCAACTGATTGCATGAATCACATATTTCCACTAATATTTCAGTGGACATTCATAACAAGTAAACAAAACAAAAAAAAAACAATGTACTGAGATTAAATCAATCAATCTAAAAAAATTTGTTAGATTCTTATATCTCTTTTCAGTTGGAAATCTTCCCTCACACAATCAATTATGATAGATGCTGAAAATGGATGTATAACAGGACTAAAATGACATATTACAATTGATCCAATTCTCGATTTTTTTATTCTTAAACAAGACCAATGTATATTGCAGATTTTTATTTTTAGTTTTGTTACTCAAACAAGGAAAGTTAAAATTTTAAGTTATAGAGCATCATAAACAAATCATATCAAAAATATTAGGTTAATTTCACTATTAAAAAAATTCTATCTAAACAAGAAAATACCAGGTCCAATTAGAAAATAAAAAGTTCCTTGAAGCATCAATTTTACAGCATGACTCTCAACCAATTACAAACCTTCATATATATTTAATAGGAGGAGATAGTTTCATCTACCACCCAGTTCATGCTTCACTCTGGTCTTTTGAAGAGCAATAGAGATTTTTCCCTAGTTTCCTGTTTAGGATTGAATTCCCAGTTCCTTCTAAAATCTAATTCAACTCTATACTTTAAACATCTTTGCCTAAATTCTGAAATTTTATTCAGTATTTATAAAAGTACATAGGTTTGCCTATAGTCTGGTTCACACTCCTCTTTTGAAAAGGATTAAAAGTTTATGTCTTGTTTTATGTTTAGAATTGGGTTTCTGTTTTCTCCTAAAGTATTTTCATTCCCTTTTACTCCCCCAGTGTGTCTTAGTGACATTATTGCCTTGCTTGAGGTGAATCGATTAAAAAATAAAAAAGAATATTCCTTCATTTTCTTTCACTTTTTCTAACTTTTCCTCTATCTCAAACAATAATCTTCTATTTTTCATCTCATATTCTTTGAAATTTTTCCAAGATTTTCATTGAAAGAACATGTTTACTCAGTTTCATTACTTTTCCAGGCAATAAGTAAAATGATCATTACCTTTCCAGTCTCAAGTTTAATAAACAATTGCATTGCCAATAATTTTATATAATGCAAAAAAAGGTGAAACGATAAAACAGGAATTCAGCAAACAAATTTTCTTTTAAATAACTAAATACTGCTTTTATCTGACATTGTTTCTATAAATCTTGTATTAGATTTTCTTACATCCTATTTTTCAGTACTAAAGTTTTTTTTGCTTTTCAGTGATCAGCATGAATGAGAAAATTAAAAAATAAGCCTCTGACCAGATCAGAATCCAGATAATACAGACTAACAATTACTACAGACAACCACAAAAAATTAGAGGAAATGTAAACAAAAAGGACACTTACACTTAATATCAGAAAGAGTTAGCAGGTCAGGTCCCAAGAACAATGCAGATTCTTTGGATTTTATCAAACAACTAAATAAACAGGAGCACCAGAAAAGATATCCCCAATTTCATAAACCAATGCTCTGATCAACTACACTATTATCTTGTCTGATTGGAGTTGATAAACATCTGAAAGAGGTCAGAGGCCAAATGCTGTGATAACAACAAGAATGATGATGAAAATTATTTGAATATAAGTAACAGTAATTTCTAATCCCAGAAATCTATACAGTTTTAATTTCAGTTTGGGATGAGAAGTCAACATGTTTTACACTTGGACTATTGTACCTATTTTTGTATATACTGCCCAGATCATGGATTAAATGAAATAAGAACATCTACCCTTTCAGATTAAATAAATGGTTCAGTTTGAAATTCCCTGAAAATTACCAGGATCTACAACCACCTGACAAGGACCAAAATGCTAAAAGGCCAAAACATTGTAATAATAACATCAAAGATGAGGATAATAGTTCAAATGTTAATAATATAAATAAAGATAGCTGCCTGAATAGCATGCAAAAATAACCTGAGTGCTGCAATATGCAGCAACAAAAATAGGAGAAAAGAAAAACAAAGTAAAATGACAAAAAAACATTTTTTTGTATGCCATTAACATCAACTGTTTACCGATAGCCAAATTAACTTCTATAGAGAAGTTTTAAAGTTTTGTATGAGTGTAGCAAATAACATTTAGCAGGTGTGGAATTTAACTATTTGGATAATATTTTGACAAACAACTCTAATGGAAATTTGGAGACAGACAGAAATAGCAAGCAGAGGAAGGGAAAATTATTAAGAAAATGTCCTTAGAAATAAAGAAAAATCATCTCATCTCTTTTAAGGCAACAAACATGGGAGGATTTGTTCACAGATGAAGAAAATAATTGATATGGTTCTACAGCCAAAGTTTTGAAAATACCATAGACAAACATGTATGAAATGATCTAGTTTAAAAAAAAATAGCTACCACAAAGAAACAGCTGCAAAATATCATAAAGAAAAAAATAATGAAAAAGTGATGTATGTTGTAGTGCAGTAGATATCACCTTAAATGAGAAATCGGAGAGCAAGTTCAAATTCCAGTTGACGTTGTTGCATTTGCTTATATACAAATACTCTTGGGAAATGTATTAATCCATCTCTTTCCTCCAGCAATGGGTTAAATAATAAAACAGATTAGGTTCTATAATCTTAGTTGATAAGCAGTCTAGCACAGAAAGTAATGATAACCTACTACAGAAAAATTGTCTGCCAAGTCAATCATGTTTCTTTTGAGACATGATCGCCCAAGTGTGTATCATATAGGATATATATATATACTGACTGACTGAATGAGAAAAGTAAGTTTGTGAAATTTACCACTTTATTATCATAGGGAACATAAGAGAATAAACAGTGTATACCACAAAAGTGGGGATCATTTGCATTTAAATTTTTGAAGATCCTAGTTAACTGGAAATGAAGAAGCTAGGAAAGAGTTTCATAAGTGAGACCTAGCTGCCAGTCTAGTACTATGTTTAAATTTATAATGTTTAGATAACAAAGAAGAAAGCTTATCAGAATATATATATATTTTTGAAAAGACTTTTAGATATTCTACAATTTCATGTGTAATACATATTTCACAGCAAAAAGCTGCTTTTTGCTGTATAATACGTATTACCCATGAAAGAGTAGACTATCTAAAAATTTTTTTGAAATTGTATTATACTGTTAAATTAAATAAATAAATTTAACATTGAGTTCTTTTGAGTTCATCTCTATTGGAATTTACCGAACTTATATACCAAGTATCCTACGTTTTTATATATATATATATATATATATATATATATATATGATGGTTAAACTATCATCTAAATTACGCAAAAATGAAAATAACACTATCATCCCATTTTAACATATGTATTTACCAAATTAAAGAAAAATATTTCAAACAGTAATTATATCGAGTAAAATCACTACTGGCTTCAACCATGTCCACCAGATGACTTTGAAATCTTCTGCAACTCTTCTGGACAATTTCCATGTTTAAGTTGGTAAATGCTGTCATAATCCTTGCCTTAATTCTATCTTTGGTATTACAAGAAGTTTTGTTAGTCTCTTGCTCAACTGCACACCCCAAAGAATGTTTGATAAAAGGAAATGCTTGAGTTTGTCCAAAAGTGTCTTTACTGTTCCCCTTCATTGCTTCAGAAAAAAATTAACACCTTCTCATCTTGTTCAAGAAATGCCAAATGTCTTCAGCTCTATCTGCCTGATAAGAAACACAGATACACAGGTGTTCCTGGCTATGGACCTAATTGACTTGAAGGGACCAGTGTCAATCATGGTCTGGATCTTGCTAACAAATTCAGTAGTTCTTTTTTTATCAGAACAATTAGAGTGAGTTATCTGAGCTGCTGTAGCCTTGTAATCATCATTAGACACATCCAACATTTCAAATCCTCTGCATGGTCCTCAGATTGACACCCAACACTCTGAAATGTTTGTATTGGAACTTCCAGAGTGAATACCAATCATCACAGCATTTTTTTTCTTTTTGAGTCAATTGTCTCATATTGCTTTTTTTATCATGAAGGGTGCTAAACTGACCCTATTATTCTATCACAGTTGACAAAATCAGAAACAAACAAAGCACATGTGTAAAATTAAAAATGTAAAATGGCAACAGTTTATACATTGCACCCTATATCGCTCATTCAGTCATGAATTAGAGCACTCTGGCGACTGTCATATGATACATCATACACTAAAAGTCAACCTTCTTCTACCGAGCACCCAGAGCTCAGAGGCAGAACTGCCGACTGACACCAATTTGGTTGGGTTTCAATCCTGGGTTAAAAGCAATCAGATGTCTAACCATACTGATTAGCTGTGATATAGCGAAACAGATCTGTCTGCAAATGACTATATATATATATATGTATTTATTCTCAGGCAGATAGCATAGAGGGTAAATTCTGGAGAACAAAATAAAACAGAAAAAATTGCTGATATAATTTTGCAACCATTTAAAACATAGAAAAAAAAAACTCATGAAGAAGAACCTGAGTAAAAAATACAATCAAACATCTATTTTTGTTCTACTTAAAAAAATCAACTCTGTATGCATCTTTATACAAATAAAGACTATATGAGTATTAAAATGAAAAGTTCATAAAGATACAAAGAAGACTGAAATTGTATTTCCTCAAAATAAATCAATAAATGAATAGCTTAATTTTATTTTTTCTGCTTCTTTCCCAGAAAAATCAATTGGCTTTGGTAATTTCAACTTTTCTTTTTTGTGATAACTCATTTTACTTTTGTTTTTGTGTTACATAACAGAAAAAAATATCACATTCATGCATATGAATAAGCATAACACAATTTCCTTAATGTCATATCGTACATTAGCAAGATTTTGTGTAGATTATATGTTTTATTTTTTTAAATGCTATATCCCTCCAAAGCTAGGCAACCATGGTTTGCCACATGATTCTCTTTATTATCCATGAATTCTTGGGAAAGATAGTGGAGTGTTTTCCCATTGTCTTCTCTAGATTTTGAAATTCAGAATTTTTTTCTTGGTTACTGCCCAATACTAGTTAGCCCAAGCTACCTGGCTATTCAACAAGCAGGGAGCAGTGATTGCTAAAGAGCATTTACACAAAAATAAAGGCAACAAAATAGTCAAAATTTTGACATTGGCCTGCTGATTCCTCTTTCTAAACCAAGATATATTACCCTACCTTCACTTTCTGCATATAGATTTTATATATATATTAATAAACTAGCAGTGTAGCCTGGTATTGCTCGGGTGTAATGAAAGCTTTTATATATATTATCAATTTTCTGCACTATTGTAAGAACTGCAACCTTGAAACTTCTGAATATCATTTCTGATGTCTTTGTCTATGAGTGCATCAAATTTGATTAAAATCGGACCACTCCTTCTATAACCCAATTTTTTCGATTATTGATTTTCGATATTTATCAGGGGTACCTCGACACAAAACCTAGCTAAGAACACTTTCAGACGCTTATAGTACAACTGTGTAAATTTTCAAGAAAATCGGTTCGGTTCAGCCGTTTCGGAGTCTATAGGTAACGGACACACACACACACACACAGACAAAGTTCCATTTATAAATAAGTTTAGATATACACACACACATATATATATATATATATATATATATATATATATATATTGTTCAAGTTGATGGCATAACTTGGAATTTCATGCATTATGCAATCATCAGTTGCATATTACAAACTGACTGTTTAACAGATTTTAATTGATGTTCATGGGAGTTAAATCTTATAAATTTAGGTTATTTTTTTTTTTAATTTCAAGAGAAAAACTTAAATAGTAAAAAGAGTACATGGAAATAAAAATTTAAATTTAAATTTTTAAGTGAAATTATAAAATTAAAATTTTTAAAAATGAAAATATTAATTGCTGAGAGATATAACAAAAGGGGTGTAATCCATAATTATTATGGTCGGGTGGATGGAATGAAGTATAGATGAATGGAATGATGGTTGGTTGGTTGGTTGGTTGGGTAGATGGATGGATGGAAGAAAGAAAGAAAGGAAGAGATTAAGAGAGTGAGAAAATATGTATATTTAATAATTTATAGATATAAAATATCTCTGTTCATACGACATTGTGCACTGTTTTATCAACACCTGAATAATATTATACATGCTTGTACCCTCATATGTATATTTATTAAATCATGTTACTATTATAATGGCCTCTCCTGTCGGATTCGACATATGAGGATCTGACAGCCTAATTGCTTCAGTTATGAAACCAAGGTAAACTGCTAGTAGACCCACACAAGTGATTTGATTAAAGTGGTGAAGGCTTGTGCAGAACCATCCACACTTTTCGGAATTATTGATACACTCAGTCAGTGCATAAAAATGCCACAGATGATACAGACAAAAAACCTCAGGCTTTTTTATTATCTCGCAATAGGTTGCCTCTACATGCTGTTATTTAACCCATAAACGGAGGAGAGGGACAGATTAATACTTTTCACAAGGGTATTAGCATGTAAGTGTTTATATATATATATATATATATATATAGAGAGAGAGAGAGAGAGAGAGAAAATTTGGACTAGCATGCTGAGTTATACTTCCAGTAAAAACCATTATCTTTATTAATACTACTCAAAAGGTTTGAATTCATTTTTCCCTATATTTAGGGTTAGGGTAAATTGAGCTCTCTAGCTTAGGTTGGCAACCAATCTAAAAGTGTTCTTCTTCTCAACTCTTAATTCAGAACTGGTTGGGCATTGGGCCAACAATTTCACTTTGAAAAGCTACTTGTTCCAGAAACCACAGCTCCAATCATTTAGTGTACCAGGGCTGTGGTCCTATACTCCACAAGGAAGTATCTTGGACTTATGTATATATGATAAAATATAGATCTAAGGTATGCTATATTTGTGGGTTAAAGTGCTCAATATCAGAGTTGGAAAATATATAAATGAACAAGTAGACATTGAAATCAATACCTAGAGGCATCAGTCTGATTCATGCTAAATGTAATTGTGAGGCCATATTACTAGTGGGGAGCTGAAGCAGTTTTCAGTCTAATGCACTTCCCAATACTCAAATATTTGAAAAAATATGACGAGAAGTTGTGAAGAATTAACACTTTTTAAAACCATCTCATGATAGTACATTGTATATTCTATAGTAACTATGTATAAGAAATGTATATCAATGAACAATATAGTTTATTCCGAAGTTTTGTCCACAAATTATTTCATATACCTAAAAGAAAGAGAAGTGGTTTCTAAAAAAAAATTATAATTAGCAACTAAAGTACAAAATATTACTAAAATATTACTACTACGTATATATGAACACAAAAGAGACATCACTAATAACAATCTAACAAATGCATTAGTGATTCACAGAAATAAATTCAACCACAATTTCGATATTAAAAATGTCACACTAATAAAAATAGTAAATAATTTATTCAGAAGAAAAGTTCTCGAGAGCGTCGCTATCCAGTTCTACCAAAACATCAATTTGTGCCCCAGATTTTTCCCAATCTCACCTTTACTTATGGAAATTATACTAAAACAGACTAACATACATAATGAAAATTTCAAGGAAAACGGTTGAATTCCCTTCATTTTAACATCTCGTGACTTTGCACTACACATGAAGGAATTCTAAAACAGACTAACACACAAAATAAACAGTTTTCAAAAAAAAAAAATGGTCAAATTCCCTTCATTTTAATATCTCGTGACTTTGCACTACACATGAAGAAATTCTAAAAATTAAAATATTCTATTAATCTTTTGAAATGATTTGTGAGCATCTTTGTGGCTGCCAACACTGTTTGTTTATAGATACGTAATTTAGAATAAAGCTCATTTCGTCTTTTTGCCTTGATAAAGTCAATCACAGGATGAAACATGAAGGCGATTTAAAATAGTTTTTCCTCTTGTCTTTATTTTATTTAACCATTACTACTAATATAAAAAAAACTAAAGAGATTGAGAGAATGTCTCACTGAAAACATTGTTCTAACATCATCAGCCCAAAGCTTGTATCATTTACCAATCTTCTTGAAGTTATAGATGCATTTAGATTACTTATTTTTGTGTATAGTTTCATATTTTTTAAAATGTCAGATTCCAGAATAAACACTGACCCTAATGTCACAACAGACATTAGGGTCAGTGTTTATTCAAAGGTTACTCTTAGTCACTGATGCAAAAGTATGTGACTTCACACCTGCATATGACATTGCAAGCAAGAGACTGATATTGTTGAACAGATGGATATATAAGCAATTACCCAAATGATGATAAATCACTCTCTTATATACTACATCTCGAGAATGTCAAACCAGGAGGCAACATACCACTGACTTGCTAAAAGTAAATGCCAAATCTTGTTTTTTTAATCAATTCATCCCAAGCAATGTGATATGGTCACTAACCTGCAAGTAGCAACTCAGAGTGAAGGAAAATGAAAAGACTCTAAAAGGAATTGTAATTCCAGTTTTCAAAAGGAAACAAGGGATAGACCTCTGCTTTTGCTCAAAAGATCAAGGAAGAGTGTAAATAGGATTATAGACAAACCTATCTAATCCTATCAAGGAAAAGTGAATAAATAAATAAAAATTTTATAGTTTAGATGGAGGTGTTAGAATTATAGAGCTGAAAACTTATAGGGAACTGGAAACCCAATCTTAAATAGAAAAAATGGGATTAACCTCTACTCCTGTGAACGGTATAAACCAGATGATAAGTAAACTTTTATTTCCTGTTTAGAATTGGGTTTCTAGTTGCTTTTAAAGTCTGCTTCAGTTCTATAATCCTAATTCTCATTCTTTCCTACACTAATGTGAGTCCACACAGTAAAGTGTCTCTTGGGCCACGCATGGGGGGAACTCTACCAAAAAACAAAACTTTTATCTGAAATTAGAGCCACCATGTTAGAACACGGCATAAAAAAAGATACTGAATATTCGAGTGAATAATATCTTAAGTGATGAAGAATTGTTTTTTAAATTGTCTTACACTCCAATTTCATACCAAATTTACTGCATTTTTTTGGTATGATTAATTTTTATCAAATTCTACCATACCGTCTCATATTTGTCATCTTCAAGCATATGAACAATCCTAATTTCAAATATAATGACCAAACCTAATTAGCATGTTGGCTATAGTCAGAATATGCTCTAGATACTATCAGAGATTTGGAACCAAATAACTCAATTTTTCACTTACTCCTACAAACTTGTCTTGAATTTTCTGAATTAAATCTGATAAGGTGATTTGCTTGGTGTATTCTAAAAGATTTTTCTAGCAAAAAACAAAACTTTTATCTGAAATTAGAGCCACCTAGAGTATCATGTTAAAACACGGCATAAAAATAGCTTTTTGTGGCATGATATGGCAGTAGATACTGAATATTCGAGTGAATAAAATCTTAAGTGATGAAGAATTGTTTTTTAAATTATCTTACACCCCAATCTTTATTTTTAACTTCGGAAAGTGACTCTAACTTAGTTTTCTTAGCAAATTAATACATATTCTATTAACTCAACTTCTTTTATTTCTTCTGTAACAGAATTTTACAAGAAATAAAACTACATTATATTTTGAAATACGATTTTTTAAAAATTTAGTATGTAAAGTAATAAAGTGTACAAGTAAAACAATGAAAAGTATAAAAACTAAAGAAAAAAATCCTCAAACAGATAAAATATTAGAAAGAAATCGATAAGTTTGGCCAATAATAAACACATCTTTGAGAGCATAAAACAAGGCAAATAAGGAACAAAAACAATAAAGCTAAACAAAGGAAATCAATCGAAGAAATAAAAACAGAGGGGAAGACTGGCTAAATGCAAATGAGAGGAAAAAAAAACGATGGAAAAATGCAACTAACTAAAACAAAATTGGCTGTTTAAGATAATTCTTGTGACTCCATTGTAATCCTGCACCCAATCACAATCTATTACCAAAAGCTGTATCCAATTATCAGCTATCTACATACTGCAATAAATCTGTATAATCTTTTCTTCACATAAAAGTTGATAAAAATATACATCAGAATAAATAAAAATGAATGCACACAGTCTCAATGGCTTTTCTTTAAGAAATAAACAAAAATCAAGTTACGTAACTTCCTTGACACAGTGTTAACACCTTTGCACTGATAGTAAATCTTAGAGAAGCTTCCAATTTTATATCATTTATAAAAACAAAACAAAAATCAATATAATGATATCATACTTTGTGAGAAGATAACAAGCAATGAGAAGAACGGATAGTCTATCACTATTTTGGGCATAAAAAATGCAGAAATGTAAAGGTCACACAGATACACGCAAAACCTATAAACTCTAGAAAAAAATCAGTGCAAAGAATGTGGCAACAATACATTTACCCAATATTTTTACTGACATAATGGGAAGCGATTATGATAATTCACTTGCCATGTTTGCTTCCAGGAAAGTTAGTTCACTGTATCATTCTAGGTAATTTTTTTCCACCAGAATCGATCTTATACTTTTTCAGTTGACCATATGACCGTGCATATTGTCATGTGCAAACCCTAAACCAGTATAAATCCTGATGAGTTATAATGCCCTCAAAGAGTGCTTTCTTCTTCTATGGCATTCCACGTCTCCCTATTCCTGGTGGCTCTTAGCACACTTTCTCCTGTGACACCACTCAACCTCGTTCTGTCATTCACCTGCTCAGGCCCTTCAAATATGTTATCCACTGCTTTCCTCTGTCTCTTTTTCCCCTTTATCTGGCCTGTTAGTATCCGGTTCTCTTAGCCCTCCTTCCTTATTGCATGTCCCAGGAACTTCAGTTTTCTTTTCCTGATGCTCACCATTAATTTCCTTTTTCTACTAGATCTAAAGTTCACTCTCAACCTCAAGTGGAATGCATACATTCATATCATTACAAAAGATATTGCAAGAATGATTACTTCACTGTATCACTTCAGAAAACAGCTAGCTACTACTGTTATACTCTATCTTTTTAAGACTTCGATTAGAGCAATAATGTGATATTGCTGCCATATCTGTCTTGTGCTGCCTGCAAGCATAATCCCACAGACAAAATATTGCCAGTCTTTCACTACCATATCACAATACTGCTATACTCTATCTTTTTAAGACTAAGATTAGAGCATAATCCCACAGATAATTCCATATCACAATTACTATGGCAGATGTTCAGACAAGTAACATCCCTTCGCAACACAACTTTGAATATTCACAGCTAGAACCTGGTGTGCCATGTGCAAGGTGGCATACCATCCATATTTCCTTCATGTTCTTTTGATAAAAAACTATCTACATTTGGATAGCTTCTTCCCTGGAAGGGTTACTTTCTAGAACAAACTCCCAAGAAAATGCTTCCCTAAAAACTAAAATCTTGCTGCGGCTTCTATTTTTTCTTATTCATGGGGAGACTGCTCAGCATTAATATTAAGCGGTGGATAATGTAACAACACTGTATGTAACAAACCATATTTTTACAAATAAAAGGTGAACTATGTGAAAAATATTTTATGACAATTACTTTATAAAGGGAAAAGAAACATTCTTTATCCACTGGTTTTATTGTACTGCCTGTATCTTCTATCATTTCAGTAAAGTACATAGGATGTGTTGCTTTTTTTTTAATGTCTCTTATATATGTATAATCAATTCAATCAATTCAGCATTTATTAGTGATAGGCTGTTTTTATAGACAGAGTTCTTGATATCAATAATTAGATAAAGCTTGGATAAACAAGATAAAAACATCAAATATTAATTATAATGAAGAATTCTGAGTTTTACATGATTACCTGATAATCACTTCTTAGCATGAAACCTCTAGTTTCTAAATGTACTTAATATTAATGTTTTTATATATATATATATATATATAATGCGTGTTTGCATGCTTGGTTATAAAAAGGCACACATTGAGTGCTGATAATAATAAAACACCATTTGATGTAATTGTCACATGCATCAGATTTACAGTTATATGTGTGTGTGTGTGTGTGATTATAAAATAGCACACACTGAGTACTGATAATAATAATACAGTGCTTGATGTAATTGTCACATGCATAAAATTCATAGTGTTTATGAGTTAATGTGGTCAGTATCAAAAATAGAGCATTTGTAATTATAAAAGTGGACATTGATATCAGCATCCAATGGTAACAATATGTTTCTTGCTTAAAATGAGTAATTGCATTTAAGCATGAAACATACTGTTACTGTTGACCTTTTTGTCCACTTATATATATATATATATATATATATATACGTATTCATCTATTACAATATATAAATAACAAATCACTGAATAAATCCCGAAATCCCGAGCCTAACAAATAAAACAACTTTCAGGCAAAATTTAAATTTACTCAGCAATGTAGTCTCCTTCTAGGGTAATACATTAATTCCAACACTTCTCTAACAATTTGATGCCTTTTTGTAAAATGATTAGTCTTTGGCCTCAAAGCATGCCTCAGTTTCTGATATCACATCTTCACTGGAGCCAAATATCTATCCCTGGAGCATTCTTTTGAGGTCTGCAAGCAGCCAGTGGTAGCTGGGGGCCAGACTTGGAGAATAGGGTGGATGCAGAAGCAATTTGAATTGCAATTCATGTAGTTTTGTGATCGATGCGACTGACACAGTACAATGTCTTGGTGAAAAGTTACTTTCTCTTCTTCATTTATTATTTTTGGGTGATCTCTTCTTTCAAATCAGTACTAATGATATGTAACATTCACTATTGATTGTTCTTCCTTTCTGAAGATAACAAATGAACAAAATACCTTGTGCATCCCAAAATACAGAGGCTAAAACCTTGCCTGCTGATCTTTGTGTCTTTGATCGCTTTGGATGGCTTTCACCTGCTGCTGTCCACTCAGCTGACTTGACTCCAGAGTAAAGTGGTGGATCAATGTTTCATCTATTGTCACATATTTATACAAAAGCTCATTCTTGTTGCATTGAAACAGTTGCAAACAACCCTCTGAGTTGATGCATTGTTGTTTTTGATTGACTGTGAGCAAACACGGCACCCACTTTGAACACAGCTTTCTCATTGACACATGTTCATGCAAAATGATGAATACACTGCCTTCTGATATATTCAGCTCCTCTGCTATCTCATGCAACTTCAATTTATGATTAACCAAAACAAGTTTATGGATCTTTTGGTGTTTTCCAGGACAACTGCCGATTTTGAGAGACCTAAGCAATCAACATCATTTGTATCTGTACAACTGTGTTTAAAGTCAGCATACTACTTCTTAACCATTGTTTCCAATAAAGCAGAGTCTGAATTAAACTTATGAAGCCATTGCTTTGTGTGAGCAATATTTTACCATCTGAAAGCAATGCTTTATCAACACCCGAAATTCAGAATTTTCCATTGTTTTAAAAATTTGCAACAGTAGCTTCACTTAAATAACTGTAATTTGTAAACTAATAATCTGATTGGTACCAGGTTTTGTCCCATATCATTTGAAGGTAAGTACTTTGTAAAGATCATGTGGATGTTTCATTACTGGTGCCATCTACATGTCAAACCTGGGACTTATTGAGTGTATTAATTCCTACAAAATTGCACATTCCAATGTCAAAACAATGTCTCCTCAGGTAGTTAACAATAATGGTAACATATATATTTATACAGTGAGAGAAAGAGTGAGAGCAAGAGAGGGAAACATAAAACTCAATATTTAAATTACCTGTCATGACCCACAGATATGGTATCTATTCTTCAATGGATAATAAAATTTTATTTAGAATGCTACTATCAAACCTCTTGATAAGTGAATACCATATTCATGCCATTAATTTTATTTGTTGCTATTAATGCACTATCTTCTGATTACACTTTAAATTTAATTTAATATGAGCTTTCAATTAAGTGCTATCCTCTACAAGTACACCAATCAACACTTTTTATTGTCTTGTCGAGAAAAACAAAGTCATGTATATGTGTGTGTGTGTGTGCATATATATATATATATATATATACACACACACATATAAGTTGTATTCTTTTGAAGAGTTTGCAAATAGACAAGGATTGTAAAAGAACAGCAACACGTGCATAGATGAAAGAAGAGAGGTTTGTTGGAAAGAGAATACACTATTGTAAGGTGACAGGATAGTATTTTGCCAAAGCAGGTCATGGGTATCTTCTCTGCTGACTATATCTGGTGACTAATATAGTCAGCCCACATAGGCAATAGGTAGTATGGGACATTCAATTACAACAGTATCAATATATATTTAATATATTGCTCTACTTTGTATTGAACACTCTTAAAAAGTAAATGTTATGAACTGTGGACTTTTACTCCATTTGTTTGTACTCTTACTTATATATATATATATATTTCTACATACATGTAAATGATGGCTCCGACTCAATATCAAAAAATGCTGTCATGTGAAGCAAAACAATAATGCCACAAAGATGCTGTGGCTTTAAGGAGTGAAATGTATTGAGAAGATTTAATGATGGGAAGTGAGGAAAAGGGCAATAAAGGAAAAAAATTTAAAGGACAGATGGTGACTGATATTGCATTTAAACTTTTGAAGATTGTAGGTGGCAAAGAAACAAGAACTCTGAAGGGAGTTCATTAGACATGAATTGCGAGAAGAGAAACTATTAACAGAGAACTTACAGTTACATCTAACCAGTTCAACATTGAAATGGTGAGACCTATTTGCTAATCTTGTAGCACACTTAAATTCCTGCAGCTGATGCACTAAGGAGAAAAGCTCATCAGAACAATCATCATGAAAGACGGAAACTATGTCAGTTCACTGAAAAGGTTACTGAAATCAAGATGTCAGGTTAGAACTAATATTACAGACTCTTCTTTGAGTTTGCCAAGAATCTCTAGATAATGGTACCAGATATGGCAGTAGAATTTGATGCACTAATGAATGGTAGATTTATAAATGTGCAAGATGAAGTCTGACAGGAAAAAACTGTCTGGCACAACATAGTGAACTTTCCTAGCAGTAAATGTAGCAACTGATTCAATATAATTCCTCAGCTTCATGTCAGTTGAAAACAAAAGTGTTAATCTCCTGGATTTAAGCATCAGTCATGCTGATGACAATGACAAAAGGTTAGCCGTGGTGATTTTATCCAAGCAATTTTGTTTTACAGGTTTACAAGCTATTCCATTCCTTTTTTCCGAGAGCAGTTGCCAGTTTAATTTGTTGAAACCGTTAGACTTTCTACTAAGACAAGAGTAAGTAGTTGTTTTATCCCATGAACATGTAGTTGGATACTGATGATATCAGGAAGTTCAATGAGTAAGATTAGAAGCAACAAAGATCCAAAGATGGAGCACTCAAAGAACCCTGCATTAATATGAAAAGATCTCAAAGCATGTTTATTTGACATTCATTTTATTACACAATTTGTTAGGAATGATAAGGAAAAGATCACCATGTTAAACCCTGTCAAACAGCTTTGACATATCTAGAGCCACAGCCTGTTCTTATCTAAATTTTGTGATAGCTGTTAGCATATTACTGGGAGACCTGGAGTTACGGAAACCATATTTACACTATATTGCTCAGACTGTTTTCCCCATCTTTGTTGATATATTCACCACATTTCGGCCGTTATACACTCCAACCTATTCAGGTGATTGGAATTTCAAATTGAACCCTTTATTTTGTTCACTGGGTAGATTGTTCTCGTTCTGTGAGTCATGCCTCTTCCAGATGTATCAGTATCAGTTATCTTTCTTTAAATCAACTCTTTAAATTTTTTTCTTTACCTCTGCTGTAATCAGGAATTGAACTCACAGTTCTTTTGGTCAAGTCACTGAATTCAACCAATGCCTTTATCCCAGATTGGAGTGTACCAGAGCCAAATTGTCATGCATATAGCAACAAAGATGAGGGCAAGAGTTTGAACAATATAAATAATGTAAATAATTACAATATCTTATCTCAGAAACAATATTATTTCTCTGAAAGGAGATTGCATTCTCAAATATGAACAACACAATGATCTTTTTAGTTTTGCTTGGGTTACACATTCTCTTGCACAGATGTGGCAGTACCGGATATTTTTTGCAGTAGCTGTTGCTTACATGCAGCATAATATGTTCTGAATAATTCTACTCCATGTGTGGTGGGTGACAAACATTGAGGCCCGATCTAATCACACAAACACAACCACATACATCATGCATTATATTACATTTTGTAGCAAAATTTTTGGAAAAATTAACATCATGATCCTTACAAATATTTCTTTTGTGTTTTTACGTATACTACAAATTTGTATAAAATCACTCTTACCACTGTGCACCACTTTACTCCAGGTTGAATGATCTGGAACTAAGTATTCCTAGCTATTTTGCAGGATGTTTGCCTTCTTCAGTTTATTTTTGATGCAATCTTTAGAACTGAATTTCAGTATATATGCTGGTCTTTTAACTTCAGCCAAATCCTTATACACACAAACACACACACACACACATATATATATTCTATAAATATATATACACACACACACACACCACTTATGCAATTTGCACTTTACTCTTTAGCCATGAATTGAGTTCTCCTGGCAGCTAACATGTGTATACACAGCATATATAAAACATGCTAAAATTTCATCCACTTTCAGTATTGTGCCAGTAGCTTAGGGGCAGGCACTCTGACTGACACTAAATTGGTCGAGATTTGGTCCTGGCTGGAAGCAGGTGGATGTCTAGCCACATTGATGTGCTATGATGCAGGAAAACAGGCTTGTATGTGGATTAATATATATAGTTATCCGCAGACAGATCTGTTTTGCCGTATCACAGCTCATCAGTACAGTTAGACATCCAGTTGTTTTTTATCCATGACTGAAACCCGACCGAATTAGCATCAGTCAGCAATTCTACCTCTGAGCTATGGGTGCTCGGTAGAACGAGGCAGACTTTTGTACATATTTATACATATATTAAAATATATATAAAAAAATATACATATTATTCTACATCCATGGCACCACTCAGAGTTTCATACAGCTCTGTTCTTATATTGAGCACTGTTTTATTAATGCCTGAATAATAATACTTTACTAATGTACACCCTCATATGTATATTTATTAATCTATGTCTCTCTCTCTCTCTCTCTCTCTTTATATATATATATATATATATATATAAAAGTTGCTGAAATTATAGCAAACTATATATCTGTTTCTAACATCATTTTAATATTACTATTTTATTACTAATTTTACTCTACCTTCTGACTATTACTTTTTAGTATGAATTTATAGATTATTTCTTGATCTGGGTTAACAAATAACACTATTACTAATAAATCATCATCAAGATCATGTTTTTTATTTCTATTTTTCTTCCATGTTATTTTTGCTTTCTATTTCCACATTCTTTTTTCATACACTGCAAAAATAAGCAACACAAAAACTAGAAATAAACTGCTTATCAGATTTCATTGACATCTTACATCTCCAGGTCTCATTTTTCATGAATGTCATCTTAACAGCTTTAACCCTAGAATCCTGATTATTCAACATGGCAAAGATCTGTAATGAATCTGTATTCCTCTCCTGTTTCCAATAATGAGAATGCTTCATCTAAAAAGAAAAAAACAAAACTTCAAAAGATTCTCTTCTATGTTCAGCTCCTTTAGCAGATAATCAAAACATCTAAATCAAGGCAGCTTTTTCGTTCTGACAAACTCAAATGAGCAGACCCTATAATCCCAAGAAAAATCAGCATATTAGTGAAATAGTGAGAGCTCTTGTAGATTCATCATTCTGTCTGCTGATGCGGATCATATGAACAGATCAATTTTCTCTGATTGATTTTCATAACCAATGAAATGATTCTGTTTAAACATCAGATTTACAATCTGTTGCCATAAATTATCAAGATAATGGCAGACTGACCCATCATGCACTCATGCTAACTGATTCCTTGTGTTCAGCTGCCAAACTTTCGAGTTCGAGTGATTCATGATTTGTGATCTTATCTTGAAACACTTGCATGAAAAGATCAACAAACTGAGTTTTAAATCTGCATAATTATGATATGGAATACTGATAATGATGCCAATTTGTGAAACAACAGTTTTGTTATTAAAACTAAATATTCTGTTAATAAGTTATCAATGAATGTCTGTTGATGGACAATCTCTACGTGAAATTATCAATGAAAATATTGCAGCTAAAAGAGAGAAAATTATCTTGTTAGTGAAGAGATTAATTTTTTTTGAAAACTTTAGCAGATATCAATCTAATTTTATGTCAATAAAACAACGAAGCATTAAATGATAAAGATTATAATCTAAACAAACTAATTATTGCTAATAATGCTTTATCTTAAATATAAGAAACCAAATGCTATTGTAAGTTGTAAGTTTATTTTAAGAATCATAAGCAGTAAGATCTTGTTTTATTTGCTAAATTGCAAATATGATGACAGTGGCTTCAGCCTAAAGAACCCTAACAATAGCAAGTCAAGCTTTTCTGAAAATATCAGAACTGAAATAATATTAGAATAATATTATTCATATTTCACTGATAAAACCTTGTCAATAAATAATTTTTCATCTGTATTTTTAAGATTCAGTGAATGACACACTAGAAATAATATGATAACTGAAATTAAATTCAAAGAACTATTAGGGTAAGTTTTAATGTATTAAAAAAAAAGTACTGAACTATTATATTATATCTATTCTCTTGTTTGATAGTAAATACTAGATAATCTCTTTGTAAATAAAGAGATTGGAGCCAATAGAAATAGCATTTGACAGAAGGATGCTGAGAATACAATAGATAAAATGCATGCTAACAAGGAAATTTTAAGGAAATTGGAAACAATAAAGAATCTTCAAGAAGTAAGACTTGGAGACATTGACACTCACAGGATATATTGATGAAAAAAAAAGATGGCTGAAGGAAGATGACCACCAACCTGACAAGTCTTTATGAATGGCTGGTAGAATAATAAGGGAGCTTGACAAAACAAAAAAAAAGTTGCTCAGGTGAACAAGGGATTGGAGGCTGTAGAGAGGGACACAGTATGTAGAAGATCATTGTCAACTGATTATTAAAAAAGAGCTACCAATATTAGGTGGGAAAATTCAATACTAAAATGAATGCAACTACTGTTACATAACAGTAATTGCATTTATTCAAATAAATTTCATGAGAAATAAAAAAAAGACTACTAGATTATTATGTCATATCAATTCTCCTATATAGCACTGAATGCAGAATAATTACCTAATAAATGAAGCAAAGACTTGATGCAAAGAGATATGATTCTCCAGAAGAATACTGACCGTACTATAGACAGAGTAGGTGAACAATGAAAACAATTTTAAGAAAAGAGTATGCAAAGCAAATATTTATTTGGACTATTTTTCTCATTTTTTGTTTTGTTGTTTTTTGAGTTGTTGCATCCTCTGACCTTCTGAAGTGTATATTGATGTGGGTAACCTACAGGGAGTTCTGAACAGAAACATTTTATTTAATCCCAGGTAGAGAGTAGACTGTTTTTATTTGACTTATCATGTCCAGAGATATAAGAAATAAATGATATCCTAAAGAAATGATCAGACTGTTGAGATAACAATTGAAGACAGTAGTCCAAATATAAATAGTATAAATAATGACAACTCCTCTTCATGAGAGAAATTCAGACAAAAAATTCACACTTATACTTAGAACCAAAAAGAAACACTGAAACTTTCTGAAACAACTTTAATGGGACAAATTTAAGGCAAAAGTTGGCAAATTAACCTACCTACAAAGCTTAGGGAAATGCATGGCAGTACTAGAAATGGGATATATAGTAAAAACCTGGCCAATACCAGTTCACATTGAATATATAGTGTTTATATATTCTGTTAAAAATATTTGATAATGGCTTTACCCAAAAGTCCTCCAATATATAGAACATTTAGACAATTTTTACACACTTTATGTCAAAAAAAGAAAAATTATATGAGCGCAAGAAAAATTAAATAAAAAGCTTAATTGCAGTAATTTATCCATTGTGTTTAATAAAACTAGGATTTGTGTGTGGATTTGTGTGGTCAGTGTTATTTTTAAACATTAAGTACATTTTTATATTGTTTTTTTTTTTTACATAGCATAATGATTTTACATGTATATATTTATTACACTCTCTCTCTCTCTCTATATATATATATATATATATACACACACATGCACACTAGGATAAACCAAGCCAGAGGCAAATGAAAAGTACAAAAATTAATCCTACCAATGCAAAGCATGCATAGAAAGAAAAAGACATCTACTTTCACAAAAAAAGGAATAGTCCTCAATGCTTACAGAATAAAAGAAATGGAAAACCAAACAAAAACAGAGCTATAGCAACAGGCTATACATCTACAAGAACCAATTTATAATCAATTACATAAAACCGGTAGATATGGAATCAACAGTGCATAATGACACATAGATCATGATCACAGTCTGAAGATTCTTGGAAGTATAAAACTGATAGCCACTAGTGTTGATTCATATATCTATACTGCATCTATCTCCAATAGCAGGCACTCGTAAAAATAAAGTATAAAAAATACAAAACCTGCAATCACCACTTTCAAAAATAAATCCAGACATCTACCTTAAGAAAAACAAGAATTTATCAATGATCACAAAATAAAGAAACCTGAAATGGGAGACCAAACCAAGACAGAACTTTAAAAGCATAATCAACCCAAAATTTGTCTAGATATGATAACCTACTGCAACTTTGCAGCTAACTCATCATCAAATTATTACAACTGTATGGCACAAAGAACGCAAGTCAGTAACAGTTCTGGGTCAGTGTCTCTAGGCAAATCCCTGGTTTCTGTTATTATATATATATATATATATATATATATATATATATATATATATATCTTCAATAAATCAATTAAGGTTTAGTTGACTCATCTGATTGATGAATTCCATATAGATTTGCATCAAAATCCTAGTCTGGACCAAATGTTTGCTAATTCTATTGAATTTATTATTTGATTTCATAGTTATACTCTTCAGAGCCAATGCTAATCATAAGTTTCAAATTTGAATTTCTTATGCTACAGTTCCATTAAAAATGTAGTATCCATTCCAAATACTTTCTTAATTATATATTTGGGCAGCAATCTTTCATTTAAACATGTTTCATTAAAAATGATTGACAAGGAAGATTTTATTAAATTTTGGTTTCATTTTTCCAATATTCTTAAATGCTTTCTTTTTGCTGGTTTTGCAGGAGATAAGGAATGTAAAAATGTTCCATTATTTTCAACTTTCCAAGCACTTTCAGCCTCTTCATTGACCATTTTCAAGGATGTTATTTTTTCCAGTATTATTATGTCCTCATGTTTGACTGTGAGGTAATTGTTTTATGTTTTTAGTGTTTTTCTATTATTTTTTTGCAAAAGAGAGTTCTTTAAAGCTGTTATGTAATGCATGTGAGCATCTGTCTATTTTTTTTTAAAAACTCTCAAAACTCCACTTCTGCTGTTAAATAGTGTAAGTTTGATGGTAGAAGAAAATGGTTTGATATATAGTGCCTCTCTTATAGCGAGATGCCTTTGATATTTTGGTTTAAAGTTTATTTTTGTATTTTCAAACCAAATTTTTCTGAAGGGTTCTTTTAAGTTATGGGTTAATAACTGTTTTTTATTGGACTGTTATTACTAAATATGTGGCATGTAATGTCTCTACTCAGGCAAGTGGTAGTATGGCCAATATAGGTATTGGATCTATGACATGAAACACAATTGAAATTCATACACCATATTAGTCATTGCAAGTTTACATTTGATATAGTTATTATTATCAGAAAGAACAATATTTGCCGTCTTCCATTTTCTATAATATATTCTAAATTTTACATGTTTTTGAGGAATTATGGCAGAAATATGGTGTTTAATGATATTTTTCATATAGAAAATTTGTCCAGTTTATAATTAATATGCATTTGGTTGCAATAAAATATGTTGATGTTTTCTTGTGTGTTATTTTTAATGCAAGTGTTTTATATATATATATATATATATATACTTAACTAATCAATGCATTTCTGTACACATATACATTAATGGATATAATTTAATCATTATTTAAAATTTCTGAATAATCACAGAATTTGTAATATTCTAACTTACTGATTAATTTTAAGTTCTATTTGTTTTATTTAACTATTTTGTATCATTGACTTTCAGCAAATATTAAACATATTTTTAGGTTAGATTGTAACTATATTTTTGACAAAAAACATGATGCACATACATACAAACATAAATACATACATTACAGATATGAATGACTGGCACTCATATTCAAAAATACCTGTTTAACAGGGCAGCTAGCTAATCCTTTTTGCAGATGTGTGCTCAGGCACACTTGTGTTTGTTCAATGCACATAGAGCCCACTGGGAGAGAGTGCATTATCTCGCATGAACAAAAGTCTCAACAAGGCCAGGACACTCAATCCCTTGGTCATGATGACTTGTGACTTCAAGCTAGCACAACCATCAACAACTCCTCAAAGGACGCCATCTACCCAATTTCACTCACAAGGCTTGAGTCAGCATATGGTATGGTTTTCAAACACTTTACAAATGTACTGCATGCTGGGATTGCCTCTTCCAGACTGATAACATCAATAAGTCACTTTCCTAACAAATAAACCGTGCTGAGATTTGAACCCGGGCTTCATGGTCAGAAAGCGAACATTCTAATTACTTGGTCATGCACTCATAGAATACATACATCCACGACATACACACAAAAATACATACATACTTTTTGTGTGTGTAATGTATTACTTTGTTATAAATTCTTATTCTTCTATTGATTATGCAAAAATCATAATCATTCAATGTCAAATAGAATCTTTATTTATTTAGTTTAATATTCAGGAAGGATAAACAAAAAGAGTTATGAATAAGCTAACTTTCACTAAGTACAATGCAGTTGGAAAATTACTTTGATATTGCTGTTATTTTTTCTTTGCCAGTGTAGTTAATTAAGATGGCCAATGCAAACAAATATTTTGAAACATAGAAAAAAAGTGTTGTTTCTTTGGGTGTTTATCCGGGTCAGTAACAAAGGAAAAAAAAATTAGTCAAGTTATGAATGCAGTTATTTCAGCAGATTATTATAGGGTACAACAAAATGAAAGAAAAGTTGGATGATTATCAAGACCATACTAGAAAAATTACAGAATGTTTAGGTGAGAATAATACTCCTAATTACTGGAGAACTTATAAAAGTCTACAAGACTTCAGAAAAAAAGGCTGAAAACTACAAAATTGTATAAAATGTAAAATAAACATAGTTGACATCAGAAAAATATTGAGAAAGTAGTGGGGAAATTCAGGATGTTGAGCAGAGGAGTATCTAAATGCAAAATTTGTGAACGACACTATTGGTGATCAATGCTTTCATAATAATTTCTTTGAGAATGGCCGGTTACTCACCATCCAAAACAGTAATGATAAATTTATAGAACAAACATAGCACAAAAGAAGGAAAGAATTCGATAGATAGATAGATAGATAGATAGACATAAACAGTGACATGAACTCTGAAATCTATGGAATGGAAGACAGATATCCAAAATCAATTAAGTGCTATGCGTGATACACGCTTGGGCGATCATGTCTCAAAACAGACATTACTGACTGAGTCATAGATTTTACCACAGTAGTTTGCCATTACTTTCTTTAGTAAACCAGATGCCAACCAAAACTATAGAACCAAATCTGCTATTTAACCCATAGCTAAAGGGAGAGGTGATGGCTAAACACCTTTCCCAAGAATATTTGTGTGTAAGTGAATGCAACAAATCTAACTCCAATTTCTGTTTTTCAGCCAATACCCATTGTATCACAAAGCACAGTAGTAACTATAAATTCAGTGAATGAATATAGGACAAGAGGTTGGTTGGTTGGTTGTTTTTGTTTTATGACATATCAACCTCAGCGGGTCATTTATTGCCAACTAAATTTTTTATTTATTTATTGCTGGTAAGACCTTTTTCTTTCAACAATTTATTGTTGTTTTATATAAGTTTTTTTTCTTTTCAAGTATCAAAATTCATTGGGATTTGTTTTAAGGGCAGGGTCCCCAAGTCCTACCCTGTTATTTAACCCATAACTGGAGGGAAGGGACAGATTAATACCTTTCCCAAGGGTACCAGTGCTTAAGTGAATGCAGGGTATTCAACTGGAATTTGAACTCAGCTCACTGATTTCTCTTTCCGAGCTGATATCCACTGCCCCACAACGCACATCCGTCACTAAACATTTACAGCACCTAATATTCCCAAGCAGTCACTCATCTAAGTACTGACCAGGCTCAACGTTGCTTAACTTTGGTGATCGAGCGAGAACTGGTGTATTCAATGTGATATGGCTGTGATCCAGGACAAGAGGAAAAAAAACAGATAGTTAGATATCAACAGAGATATATACACAAGAATTTATTGTACAAACTGAAACAGATAGATGAATAGTTATCCAAAGCAGTCACAATAAATTTGTTGAGGAAAGAAATGAGAAAAGTTAGATATGAACTAATTCAGATGCATTATGTCAGGGCACTCATTTCTGATTAGCATTGTTGATCAACTTTTTAAGATTTTTATGTAGATTTTTAGCTTTTGATGTTAATTTAGTATTATTTTTATTTCTAAAGAATTCTTTATCGGCATATTTTAAAAATTTATATTTCATTTGTGTTTTCCTCAAGCAGGTAGAGGTCTTACATAACTGATACTCCAGTTGAACCTCTGCTTAAAAATGTACTCAAATTCTAACAAGACACGCTATCAATTAATCCCACATGAAAGCTACAACAAGCTACTTTTGTGCAAATTCATAATAAATTTGCAAAAGAGAATATGTCATCACGATTGAGAGAAACTGAATCTTCTTCTTTTACCAACCATGTTCCTTTAAGATGTAGGTGATCATGGTGCTCCACATTCATCACATTAC